>CABHPR010145956.1:10805-24018 GCA_902168415.1 Peromyscus melanophrys | reverse complement strand
TGTGTGTGTGTGTGTGTGTGTGTGTGAAAAATGCATTGATAGTATAAGATAAAATATAGAGAACATTTATGCTCAAAGAATATTCTTCTGTTTTCTTACAAATGATATGAGCAAACTGGTACTGTATTCTGGAGTTAAGGGGTAGCCTGCCGACCAGTGCTTCAGTTATTGCACATGCACAAATGAGTCAGAGGGCTCTGCATACCCAAATCTTTTCAGCATATGACCTTCTAGACATTTGTTCATCTCTCAGTATAGACGTGAACTGTGCTTTTCTTGACTACAAGTTGCTGCTGTTCTTTTTGTTCTTCCTAATCATCTTCTTCTGCATGATTCAGCAACACATACCAATTTCTTTAAGATATTGAAGACATGTTAATATCAATGTGATTAGGGGAAGGTTTTCTACTTCCATTTATCTGTTTCATGAAATAATGAAGAAGAACAAAACAAAGATGTATTGCCCTTACAATGAAAAGAAAATGGCACCCACACCATCAGCCCACACAGTTACACATTATGTCTGCACTTGCCAACTTATCTAGAACACTCCCATAATGCTCTATCTGGTCCTCTGACCTCCAGGTAGTGGATCCTGCAGGACTCTGGGCGGTTCCATAATCAGCACATCACTACATTGCCTCCTGTGTTTACTTTTCTTTCTTGCATTCAGTGGGAAATACTGAACTTCAGAAACAAATGATCAAAGCAAATTTTTCAAAGATCAACATTGGTAGAATGGCTGAGCAAATTGACAAGCCACTGAGTGATTCAACAATTTTCTGGTGAATCATATTGGTAGGACTGTGGATTTAGTAAAGAGGTAAATCACTTGCCAAGCATGAGACCTCAAGCCCAATATTTAGCATACAGACTAGGAAGTGAAATACTATTATCTGAACAATATAAACCGATAATAACACAGTATAAAAATGTAATTAAGTTACTGATTCTTTCCTGTGTAATTGTCCTGTGTCTCTTTGTTTACTGAGTAATAGAGCACAAAGTTGTAAGATTAGGCAAGTTAAGTTTGTAAACTAGTTTTCCTGCTGCTCAGTTTTCTTAGTTAAATTATTCAGTTTTTGTACATGCAATATGAGAATAAACTTACTATTGTCTGAAAGCATCATATGACATAATCAATAAAGATAAAATAATGGATGAAAATAAAATAAAAATGACAATTGCTGTTCTAAGTTTTCAATATTCATCATCAATATCTGTCAGCTCAAAAATGAAATGTGTTAACATTTAAATTAAGGGAAATCTAATATTTTAAGATGTACTCTCTCATTTTTTGCTCCAACTCTTCTTGTGTTCATTTAGATTCCTTTGACTGAATTGTCTTTTAAAAATCCACAAAGAAAAATTCTTACTTGCTAAGCTATGGATATCAATGAAAAGATAGCTTTAAATTGCGTTACCTGTCTCTTTGAACAAAAATCAACTCCAAATTGATCAAGTACCTCAACATAGGAGCCAATACTCTGAAATGGATTAAAAAGAGTACATTTCAACTTATAAATACATATAAGGAATTTCTGAATAGGATACTAATAGTTTATTAAGAGAAATGATTAACAAGTTTGATCTCATGAAATTTCAAAGCAAAGTATTAGTTTAGTAAAGAGTCATGTCACAGAGTGGGAGAAAATCTTTGCCAGTTATACATCTAGCAAAGGATTAGTGTCAAGTATATACAAGGAACACAAAACATTAAAGAGAACCACAGAATGTAAAGAAAACAATAACATTTAATAGTGAGCTATCTAAGAATAGAAAATTCTCTAGCCGGGCATTGGTGGCGCACGCCTTTAATCCCAGCACTCGGGAGGCAGAGACAGGCGGATCTCTGTGAGTTCGAGGCCAGCCTGGGCTACCAAGTGAGCTCTAGGAAAGGCGCAAAGCTACACAGGGAAATCCTGTCTCAAAAAACCAAAAAAAAAAAAAAAAAAAAAAAAGAATAGAAAATTCTCAAAAGAAGAAAAACAAATGGCTAACAGACATAACAAAAGGAGTGCAACATCCTTCACCCCCATGGAGATGCAGTTTAAACTCACTTCAGATCCCATCTCATCCCTGGTATAACGGCCCTCAACAGGAGCTCAAATGACACCAAATAGATGTAGGGAAAGAGAAAAACCCATGTCACCTATTGGTGGGAGTGTAACCTAGTACAGGAACTCTGGAAGCCAGTCTGAAGGTTTGTTGAAAAACTAGAAGTATAGCTGCCATAATAGTCCATTTACCTGCAAATTTTATTTTTAATGACTGAATATTACATTTTGTAATGTACCACATTTTCTTTATCCATTCATCTGTTGAGGGATAGCTAGGATGTTTCCAATTTCTGTCACATCCTCTCCTTCATGAACCACCACTTACTTTATTGATCTCAAACATTCCCATGGCTATAAGATTAAATCTCAAAGTAGTTTTGATTTGCATTTCCCCAATGAATGTGGATGTTGAAATTTTCTTTAAGTACTTCTCAGCCATTTGTATTTCTATCTTTAATTGATAACCACCCACAAATGAAAATTTTCTCTAGGCAAACAAACTACTCTTAAGGGTAGACTGCATGACCAGCAATAGATGGTCCACAGAAAAATAACTTAACAGCATCTTTGGCAATGTTCTGTCAGGTCATTTTTTTTTTAATCTTACTATTTAATTTTTATTATTTATATTTTTTTGTCCTACAGACCCTTTGAGAATATATTATGGCTTTCAGCTTAGTGTTTTATCAGAATCCCGAGTGGATGGGTCTCTGTATCTATATCTTTTTCTTATATTATTTCTTCAGCTGTTTTCCTTCTGTTTGGTTGTCTTGTTCTATTTCAAATCATTAGTTTTTGTTCTGTCTTATTTTATTTCATTATTAATCCTTTGAAGCCTGTTTGTTTTCTAATTAGAGACAGAAAGGGGTTGATCTGGATGGGAGGGGTCTTGCAGAGTAACCTGGATAGGTAGAGGGAAGGAAAACCATAATCAGGATATATTATGTGAGAAAAAATCTGTTTTAAGTAAAAAGAAAAAATGGAATTTGAAAAGAGTTACCCTCCATGAATGAACATGTGACGCACATATCCAGTACCTCACAGATAATTTTGAATTGGTTATTAAATACAAATCTTCATACCAGGCATGGGATTCCCACAGAATTTTGTTCAGAAAGGTCCTGGACAACACAGGCTATTTTCACTAGTCTTGGTTGTCCATCCTAACTGGATGGTAATGATCTTTTGTTCAAGAGAACATAAACTTTGCTTGAAGGAAATATAGAAGTCAATCTTGAACTGACTGGAAACTTTCTCTTCTTGCTTACTAGCCATCACAGTGTGCTGTGGGATGTCATCCTGTATGCTATAAATATGTATTGCTCTCATTGGTTGATAAATAAAATGCCAATTGGTCAATAGCCAGGCAGGAAGTATAGGCAGGGTAAGCAGATAAGAATTCTGGGAAGAGGAATAGCAGAGTCAGGAGTCACCAGCCAGACACAGAGGAAGCAAGATGACAAGACAGAACTGAGAAAAGGTACAAAACCACATGGCTAAACACAGATAAGAGTCATGAGTCAATTTAAGTGAAAGAGCTGGTCAGTAATAAGCCTGAGCTAATGGCCATGCAGTTATAATTAATATAAACGTTTGCGTGATTATTCTATAAGCAGGCCACAGGACTACAGGGGCTTGTGGGACCCGAGAAACATCTGACTACAACAGTGCTTAAAGACACTATACAGGCTTCTGGGCAACATATCAATGGCCTTACCCATCACTGGACCTTTTTGGCTCAGTGATGACCTCCAGGAAAGATATGCCCACTGGTGCAATAGTGGCAAGATTATTTATGAGGAGAACTTGATTAGATTCAAAGCCCTCTTTCCAGAAGGAATTAATGCCTGGTGCTGTAAATTTGTTCCAAAACCATGGCTAAAGAGATTATACACTAAAAGAGACAACTTACCAATGTTGTTTTTCTAATTGAGCATACTATCAAACTGCCTTCTAAATATTTATGCTTACATCCATAGATTTGTGATATTTCCAACCTTGGTCAGTGAAGGTTTTTTTTATTGTTCTATGTGGTTAACACAGATGCACTATTGGTCTAAGAGCTGAAAACAAGTGGCTGTGTGTGCTTAGCTGAGTAGGTGAGCTATCTGTATCAACCACCAAACCCCCCAGACAAGTGAATGTCATGAAAAAGAGGCAGAATAATACATTTGCCAGAAGATGAGGAGGAGGAGTTATGTGAAATGCTATCCTCTGAGCATGACGTGGCTGTTGTGTACGTGAAATGATAACATATGTGTTGACCTACACAAGATCTGCACAAGATCAAGCTAGTTAGAAGCACCAGAATGGGTCAGGGAGGGACTCCTAAGGCCAAATTCGTCTACAGGTAGAATAAATGGTAACAGATTATTAAATGTTTTAAGATTTATTGGAGATCTTTCCAGTTTTTGTTTCTAAATTCTCCTTTATTAGTCATAGAACATACTTTGTGTGAGTTGAATGTCTTAAAATTTGGTAAGACTTCTTGGCAAATGACATTTTTCCATTCTGGTAAATGCTTTAAATATACTGGAAAATAATATAAATTTGTTATTGTTGGGCATGGTAGCCTATAAAAGACAAGACCTCGTGGACTTATATTTTGTTGCATTTGCTGATTCAAATGCTGTAAAATAATCTCTAATTGTATGTACATGATCATGAAGTTGTCAGGTAGAAACGTGAATAACACAGACATTGCCGGAACAAGGGGGCTCAGGAAGACTGAGTCAGTCTGAATAATTGCTGTGGTTAAATTCATATTTCATTTTTGGACACTTCCCTACTGCTAGGTTTGTGAAGAGAGACTATAGACTATAATGACTTTTAACCACAAGGTTTGTAGAAATAACAGAATAAAAGCAGACGTCGCATTGTACTCAAGCAAGAAGTTACAAAATGAGAAGTATTAAAAATTAATTTTCTGAATTCCATTGCATTTGTCATATTAGCTTTATGCATTATTTCATTTTCTTTCTGCTATAAAATTCATTAATTTTAATCCAGGATTAACACAATAAGAAGAGGAGAATTGGTTTTCCGTAGCACTGTCCATACTCAAAGTATCCTAATGTGTGCTATAAATAATGAATGAGTTACTGTTGGAGCAGGAGTAGGTAGGCAAACAGAGTAGCCATTGTACAAACTGGCAATAACTATTTTTAAAAAGATAAATACAAAAATGAAAGTCCTTTCATGTCCTGTCTTTTGTTCATCTAAGTTCTGGAGAAACTTTTAAGTAAGTTGTTATCTGGGTGTAAATGTCATGTCTAGAGAGAGAGATGAGAGAATGGCTACTTGGAAATTCATTAATCGAGGTTGTATTTGGAGGTCAGGGTAATCATTTATTAGTCCATTTAAAACTCCTGGGACCTTTTCACTTGTAAAATGTACCCTTCAGAATATTTTGTCTGAGCTTTGAAAACCTACCACGTAATGCAAGATGGTTCCTAGCTTTTAGAGGCTTATGACGCTATCTTCCTACAGATCATAGTGCAGATAACAAGCTAAGGTGATTTACCTTAAGAAGCCTTTTGACAGAGTCTTACTATGTATTCAGGTTTGCCTCAATTGTACAACCCTCTTGCCTCTACCTCCCAAACAAATATCTTTTTAATCTGGAACCCAAACTAAAATGTAACCAACACAAATGACTTCCAAGAACTCTTACTGGCAGAGTTCAGTCAGTTCATCTTTAGCTTTAGTGTAAATATAAAATAATTTGTGGAAATGTGCCAGTGATTTAAGCATCATGGTGATTGAAGAGCTATGGATGAACTTAAGAAATAGACGGCTTTGATTGGGGGGGGTTAATATCAATTCTCTGAAAACACATTACTTTCTTGACAGAATTCTACTAAACAAACTTAATTTTCCATTTCTATTTCTTTGGAAAAGTAACTTAGCTAAGTGGATACTGACTATTGTCTTAACTAAAAAAATTGTGACATATTAAGGAAAATTAATCAGAAAAATGTTTTTCTATTGTTTAATTCAGGATGCCTCTGTATTCCCTATAGACCCTAGAAGCAGGTGAACCCCAAAGGAATACCAACTGTGAAGGTAGAGGATGTGAGTGGAAGAGAGAATGAAGGGTGTGACCTTTCTAGGGAAACTGTGAACCAATGTCTAGTCAACCTAGATAGGGCAACAAAGACAAACAAAATGAATGTGTCCACTCAAGTCTAGCTTATTGAACCAATGAGTTTATTAGGGTTACTTACTGGAATTTAATGAGGGAGTACTTACAGTACTGTGGATGACTCAACAGTACTATATCACCAAAAAGCTCACCCCAGCTTGAAACCAACATCTCTGGAGCTCCCAGCAGGACTTGCAGGCAGCTTTTTTAGTGGGAGTGTTCTCTCCCTAGAAATTGTTACTGCTCTGGAAGCAGCCTTGTGAATCTTATGACTTTCATCAGCTTCCCGACACTAGTTTATTTTACTGTCTGAGCCTTGAGGTGTTTTCCTCTAACAGAGAATATTTTAGTGCATAGGAAATAGGTGGGGAGAAGTTAATAGTCAACTGGTATTTGTATTCTATGGGTTGCAACAGAAGAAAGGAGTCAAACTGGCTTTTGAAAGGAGGTCTCCGAAGAAACAGCCATGAGGTAGGTATAGTGATGACACACAGTGTCATCAAATTTTCTCTCTAATGGTCCCCAAAAGACAAATTTTATACATATTGGGCCATTTGTTTTTTTGTGCCACCTACTCAGTTATGCCTAATAGTATGAAAGAAGTCAGAGGAAAAATAAATGACTATTGATGGCCATGTTCCTATCACCCGTGATCTACATTAGATAATGGTCTGATATACAGTGGTCTGAATTTGGCCCACAAGAAGCAAATTACCAATCTTCAATATGAAACAAAGTTGTTGTTTTAAGAAACCTATAGTTGGACAGAAAATACTTAAGAGCAAAGGACACAGAACATGTTTCAGTATGGAGAGATCACAGGCCTGAGACATAGGATAAGGCAGTGCCACTGAAATCTTGTGTGGGGAAGCTTGTTGCTACAGACTTTGGACATGAGACAGGAATGAAGAAGTCTGTGGAATGTTAAGAACAGTAATGAGAAATGTTAGCCTCTCTCTTCATACATGTTAGAGTTACTTACCCAGACAGACACATAGAATTCTTGTTTGAGCCTTGGAGATACTGTAAATCCATGCATCCATACAAATGCACATGCATGGACATACACATTTGCACACACACATACATATGCAAATGCACACACACACACATACACACACACTGACATTACTGGAGCTTTTGACATTTCAGAAGAAAAATTCTCTTAATTTTCTGTATTTTAAGGTCTATAGTTGCATACATCTCCCTTTAGGAGAGACTGATGCATAGACAGAACTGCTCACACATTCCCCAGTGGATGCATTTCATTGTTATTACAAGAAAGGCATCTAATGAAATTGTGATATATACCAGTGGCTATTTAAAGTAATGTATTGCCTGACTGACAGCATAACCACTGTGCATGTGCATGGGCATCTATAGACTACGAAAGTGCAAAACAAAACTTCATCAGTCATGGATAAATGAATGCTCTGAGAACAAGAAAGAAACAAGGGCCATTAGTGAACACATCTGTCTGTATTTGGCTGTAAAAACACATTCCAGAAGAAAGAATAGCTGAATGTACTTTCTAAGGCTTGAAGGCAAAACATTTTTATGCCTAGGTCTTTCTGAAGCACCAACCTTGACTACTTATTAAAATATTTTCATCTTTGATACTTGTGTTTCGTGCACATACATAAGAATGTATATGTAACCTCTTTTCTTTTTTGTCCTAACTTTTGACTTAATCAAATTCTGTGGTATCTGCAGTCAAACAATATCTTTTTTTTTAACAAAATTATAGTGAAATTAAAAGTGTAGGAATACAGATAGACACCTTTAAGAGCTTTCTAACAAATTGTATTACTACCTGGAAAGAGAATTTTCTTTAGAATGCTGATGCACACTTATTCCATTTATGAGTTAAAGGAATCTACATTGCCATTCCAGTCATGACTCTTACTGTTTATCGTGTCACACAGAAATAAAATGTCCTCATACTTTATGTCTCTTAATAATTACAGCACCCTATGGAGATAGATGGAGACACTGAGCTCAGGGAGAAGCCTCTTTATGTGATCTTTGGTTAGTATGTAGCTGAAGTAACATTTGAACCAAATCAGAATAATATTCTTAAGTAAATACACAAATACACACATGCATATATATTTATACATGTCCATATAAACTTACATGTATAAAACAACTAAGGATAAATATATAATGCTAGCATAAATTGCTAATATTTGTTGCACAATTGGAAATTTACAGAGATAAAATTCAGAGACCAATGATGTTTTTATTGTTGCTTATTAAGGTGCACATGTAGAGGTCAGAGAATAACTTGAGGAGTTACTTCTTTCTTTCCACCTGTGGAGCCCAAGGATAGAAGCTCCAGAGTACACTTTGTTTGTAATGCTGTGTGAGAGATAATGCAACTGCATATTACTTGTTCTAGTTTTCTAAGGAAATATGACTGTAATAGTTTTTCATTGTTCATCAAATAAGCAGACAGAGTTTCCCATCTATAAGTTACAGCATGGAAATCCCATGTTTCCATGAAGAATCTATGGCTAGAATTGTGGGGGGGGGAGGGGCTTGTGTGACTATTTAACTACAGCTGCAATATAGATTTGGCCCTAAGTTCAGGAGGGACCATGAAGGTTGTTTTAATGCTATTGACTTTAAAGATGGCTAGGGAGAATTTCTGGGCAGTTGCATTCTTAAACTCTTAAGTGAGAAATCTGTTCTGAGGAAATCAGATTGAATAGGATGTGTGCACTCCTGGAGACTGAAGAAAAAGTGCCTAGAATACAGTGAACAATGGAGCCAAGATATCTACCTTGCCAACAGGGACAGCATTTGCATGATACTATTAATGTGTAATGATGTAGGAATAAAAGATCCAGAGGTAGCAGTCAGCATAATGATTCACAGAGGTGTAAAACCTTGGGCCTCGATGCACAATCAACATCCCTTTCTATGACTTTTGAGTAACTCCAGATGTCTTTATTGAGGGCTGTTCATAACTGATGTGACTTTTCCACTTTTAAATAGTCTCACTCCTCACATGGACCCATTTATTTCAAGGTAAGCTAGTATTTGTCATTTTTTTCTGAAAAACATTTTTTCTCTGTGCTAATTATAATTATATAAAAATCAGAAACAGATTGCCAGTATCTTTATTTCAAATTTGGGGGTGCTTGGTTTACATTCAAATCATGGGGTATAGATTTGTTTGTATTCGGAAGAAATATTTTATCACATTTCATAAGAGAAAGAGAAAAACAGGGAAATTTATAAAGGACCCAGATCTCCAAAGATTTTTAAATTGCTAAATATGAAAAATTAATATAAGTAACTAAAGAACATTATTTTAAAATACTCAAGACATTAAATTTTAAAAACTTTCTTTTCCTGAAATATTTTGAGAAAAATGTTTAATGCATAAAGTAAATGGGGATACATTTGTTCTTATTTTGATTGTTATCCCATGGTGGTTTGGCCTATCTTTATATATACAAATATAAGCTGCCAGGAATCCCCAGGCATTAAAGAGCATTCAATGAAACTGCAACACAGAAGTGAACTCACGAGCATGAGACATTGAAAGTCCCAAGAACATCAGAGTTCACTGTGAAAAGAAAATTCTAAACCACACAATGTGAGAACTTTTCATAAAATCCTGAAATGAATTAAATGACATAAAAGTAGAGATTCAATTTGTTTTCAAAATTCTCAATGTTGGACTGATAACATATCACCCACAAACACATGCATTTATATGTCTGTGCACATGCATGTGTGCACATAGACAGACAGACACACACACTAACATATGCACAGACACACATGAACACACACATGTATGCATACACATGTACACATCATGTTCACATAACATATAGACATACAAGAATACACACACATGCACACACACATTCATAAACACACACAATCATGCTTTTCAAAAGCATCATTATAAGAAAGCAGAAGATAATCACTATGGAAAATTGGTGACATATTTATGGAATATGGTATTAAAATCTGTTAACAAAGAATCTTCTATAGAACAAAGTAAAATCTGAAAACTGAATCAAAAGTTGTAATAACAGACTGTTGGAAAAACTCTTCTTCCACATTTTGGGGGAGATTATTTTATATATTAATTTTTATGAGAATTTCATGTGAGGGTACTGTACTGCATCATTTCAGTGCCTCCATATCCTCCATCCAATTCTCTCCACGTTCTCTCCTGACTTCCTTGAAAGTTTATGACCTCTTCTTTTTATGAATATTAACACATAATCTAAATATATAAATATAACCTGCTCAATCCATATGTATTTGATTTCATGGCTGATCACTTGGTATTGAATAACCAATTGGGGGCTCTTTCCCAGAGAAGATTATTTCTCCTATGCTCAGAATTCCTCAGCTGCCAGTAGTTCTTTGTCTAGGTGTGGAATCCCAAGAGATTCCCCCTTCCATGTGTCTATGTCTATTGCTCTAGTCTTTGTTCTGATATTAAGACTTCATGGTGTAGCTTGGATGTGAGGCCTCTTCTTAATTATTATTGTTATGTATATACACACATGTACACATAAATACCAACTAGTGTTGCTCGTATGTACATGTGTTTATGGCTAACCACTTGGGATTGGATAACCTATTGAGGCCTTGTCCCTGAAGAAGACTGATTCTCATTCTTTCAGAGGCCCTTACCGGCCTTCAGGTCTTCATCTAGTGGTGGAACTTTGTGAAATTTTTCCATGCATGTTTTCGTGTCAACTGGTGCTGTCATGTGCAGGCTTTATTTAGGCACTGTATTGTTGATATTTCATGGGGTCAGTTTTACTGACTGGGATTGGATGCCCCACAGTCTCTCCATTTTGACCAGTTGTGAATCTCTGTAATAGTCACCATCTGTGGCAATACTATTTAAGGTCTACTCAACAAGAGGGAATTGATGCCTATTACTGTAAACTTAGCCAGTTGGAGAGCTAAGACTGTAGGCTGAAGATGATGCCCCAATGTTGCAGAGAAACTTCGGGTGACTGTCCAGGAAGCTGGCTGTTTCTGTCATAACTCATTTTTGGAAGTTGTTTGTTTGTACTTACTATTTTACTAGGTAATATTATTTCCTTCTCAGGTCTCTGAGGGAGTTAAAGATTAGTTATAGTTACAGTTTTTCTTGTTAAGAAATTCAAAAAAGAAACTCACTAAGAAGTGTTAAGTGTATAAGTTTGAAAGACATAAGATAGTTTTATGTTGGTAATACAAGATAGGATAGAAAGTGAATTAGGTACATTTTGGACTCACCAAAATAGGATCGATAATGAAACATTTTCTCTGAATTTGACAATGCAAATGGATTAGACATTGTTGATGTATTTATTGCTTATATATTATATATAGTTATTGTTCTTATTGTGTATAGTTTTTCTTATATTAGTTATAACTTTTTATTTTTTTATTAGACAAAAAAGGGGAAATGTGTTGATATTTTATTTGTGTTTTAATAAATAAAGCTTGCCTGGAGATCAGAGGAATAGGAACAGCCATTATAAGTAAACAAAGAAGTCAGACAATGGTGGTGCACGCCTTTAATCCTATCACTTGGCAGGCAGGAATCTATCTGGATCTCTGTGAGTTCAAGGCCACACTGGAAACAGCCAGGTGTGGTGGCACATGCCTTAAATTCCAACACTAGATAACCATGGAGGTCTGGAGGTCTGTAGAGACAGGCAGGAAGTGACAGAGCTGGGTAGGAAGAGGAGGTGATGTAACTGGATAGAGAGAGCAAATCAGATGGCAGAACAGCAAGGCATATGTGCGTGGGTAGACAGGAAGTAACTCACATTTGGAAGCTGCTGAGTTGGGGAGGTAAGGTTAGCTGTGGCTTTCACTATTTCCCTGATCTCTCCCAAGCTTTCACCCCTATTTCTGGCTTCGAGTATTTTATTTAATAAAACCATTTAGAAATTCATCTACAACGTTCTTTAAACAACTTACTCTTGATTGACAGGCATATAAGCTTTTGTTCTTGACTGTTAACTACATTCCTGTATTGGAAAATAAAATGGCCTTTAAAGGAAAGTTTTGCTTATTAACCAACTGTATGCGAATATCAAAATTATAAAAAACAAACTATCTTACAATGATGAATTTATTGTGTTTGAAATTTTTAGATGACAATAAACTAGCAGGAAAACACTGCCTTCAACTAAATTCAAAGGGCAGTTTGTGCTCCTCCTCTCTCTTGAATGATTTGCTGTCTCTCATCAAAATCACTTTTTACATTAAAATTATTTTAACTCTAATTTCAAGATAATCAAAACCACAATACTAAGCCCAGTCGATCCAGAGTTTTGATACAAAAATGCATTTTGTTGGTAAAACTAAAATATGGGTGATCATTATATTAGATGCTACAGTTTTGGTGTGTTGTCTTTGCTCTGTGACTATGAGAAAGACTTTCTGTAGAGGAGGTGTCATGATGGTGAACTTGAGGTAGCGCTTGAAAGTTGGATAAAATATAAAAGTGCAGACAGGACTTCTAACAGAGAATCATACTAAATCTCAGGGTAGACTTTATTAGTTAGTCCAATATTAACTAAACACAATGAATTTGCACCCAGCACTGTGCTATGTGTTAAGAGATACAGTGTGTAAAATTCTGCCAGATTATCAGGCTGTTATTTATTGAACAGAAAAATCAGTCCAATGCACAATCGATGCTAAGCAACCAAAGCTTAGGAAGTTTAGTAGATTTTAAGAAGTAGATTTTAAGATGTTTTTCTTTATGCTTCAATAGGTAGATGTTTTTATTTTCCCCATCTCAGTCTTTTTTTGTACACTCTGATGGTTTAAAATATGAGAAACATGTTCTGTGTTTAGAAAGCAACTTGTAGTCTATTTCAGGGAAAACAAAAACCTTCTCCCTCCTTCTTTTTTCCCTCCCTCCCTCCCTCCCTCCTTTTTTCCCTCCCTCCCTCTCTCCTTCTCTCTTCCCTCTCTTCCTCCCTCCCTCCCTCCCTCCCTCCTTTTTTCCCTCCCTCCCTCC
>CABHPR010145956.1:0-10705 GCA_902168415.1 Peromyscus melanophrys | reverse complement strand
TCCCTCCCTCCCTCCTCTCTTCCCTCTCTTCCTCCCTCCCTCCTTCTTTCTTTCCTCCCTCCCTTCCTCCCTCCCTCCCTCCTTCCCCCCTCTTTGATCTTCATTTTTCTGCTTGCTGCCAAATTTTCCATAATAATTTCATCAAAGTCTCTTGTTCATATTACAGCTCTGAGAGATAGAGTGAATGATTTTGGAATGTCAGTCACTGTTAGAAAGAAAAACCATCCTAGCCATAAATGCAGTGCTTACCCCTGAAACAGTCCTACCATGTGTTACTCCACAGACCATGAGATTTGATTGATTGGTTATTGTGGTTGTCTTTGAAATACATTGATTGACTGAGTTCATTTGGTAACACTAATAATAAAACCGGTTTTCTATTAAGACTAATGTATGTCAACTATATTTTAGTTGTCTAGACCTATTTTCAATTTCTCTCTTATCTAACAGGTCTACCTTACTATTACACCTGCTTCCAATGGGGTAGAGACAAGATAGAAAAGCATTGACAGATTTTGAATTATTGCATAACTGTGTTATACTCATTAGATAAAATATTATCCATCTTTTTCAATCAACTGCCACCTTGACTGGCGAAACACAGAAAAGTTAAATTATAAATACAAAAGATGTAATTTATCATTTTAGTACAGTTAAAATTGAGTGTTCAGTGGTTCTGGCAAGTGGATGCCAATGACCCCACTGGGAATTGTTGGAGGATGAGCAAATAGGTAAGATTTACAGCTGCTCCTGGACGAGATAAGAGAACTAAGGTGAATCCCTGGTGCAAAAGATTAGATAGGTTAGTGCTAATAGCGTAGAAAACTCTATTTTCCAGTTTATTCCAACTTAACTCTGGGGACATAAAACTTCAATTTGCTGGTTGAGCAGGGTCATGAGGTGATATGCAGGCAAAGTTACAGTCAGGTTTCAAGATGCCTGAAGTGGCTGTCATTTGTAATCCAAAAGCTTAGGGTGAAAGTCTAATAAATGTGAGTATCAACACTAATTGGTACCAGAAGAAATGGGCTTTGAGAAAAATAGTTTCTTTAGTGAAAGGTCTGCCTATAAGATTACGTATATATGTATATATAGCAGGGACTATAGACCATCTTAACAGACAACTGAACTTGAGGTCTTCCTGCTTATCAAGATTTTTTTTATTCTTTTCTCATATATTACATCGTGACCACAGTTTCTCCTCCTTCCTCCCCTCCCAGTATTTCCCTCAACTCCCTCATCCATACCTTTACTTATTATTTTTTTAAAAAACTTAATTGAAATAACACACAAGTTTTACACAGATTTATCATAAACACCTCAATTGTGTCTTATTTATTCTTTCATTATTTCACCATACATGTGTTTATTGAGTGTTGACTATTTAAACCAAGATGGGAGATATAAGAATGAACAACACAGATCCAGTCCTAGTGTAACACGAATCCTAAAAAGTCTTATTAATAAAAAACCCGGAGCCAGATATTGGGGTGAAAGCTGAAAGATCAGAGGGATAAAACAAGCCAGTTCTCACTGCTAAGAAATCCTCAGCCCAAGAGAGAGCTACTTCATGTATACTCACGCCTATATACCTTTCTGTCCCTGACATCTTATTTCCTCTTTCTGCCCAGCTCTATCACTTTCTGTCTATCTGTACAGACCTCCAGACCTCTGTGGTTAACCAATGCTGGGATTAAAGGTGTGTGCCACCCTGTCTGGCTCTGTTCCCAGTGTGGCCTTGAACTCACAGAGATCTGGATGAATCTCTGCCTCCCAAATGCTAGGATTAAAGGTGTGTGCTACCACTGCCTGACTTCTATGTTTAATATAATGGCTGGCTTTGTCCTCTGATGCCCAGTAAAGAGCATACATAAAATATCGCCATATCCAAGACCTCTTGAAATCAAAGATGTAGTAGCCAATCGATTGCACAAGAAGTTACTAAACACGAATCTTGATGATAGGGAACAATAAAGGTTCCTGGAAACATAACTTGGGAATCTGATAGATGCTGGAGTCAGGAAGCTTTTCTCCGGACACTGAAGTCAACTGATAACCTAAATGGTTAAAAGCATAAATAAGAGAGACAGACTAGGTGGGAACAGGGACAATCACAAAAGGTGTATTACATCCTGTGTAATCACCTCGAGGCTGATGCCCAGACAATAGCCAGAGTCTCGGGAGTAGGATTCACGGGACAGTAGAGTGAGCTGCCTGGTGATGGGGTCCCTGCTCCTTTCTGCTACTTCTTTCATTGACAGGCTGAGGTCAATGGGGAGACAATAAAGTGACTAAAAGAAATGAGCCTCACCTGTGAGAAGTTCCTGCAGCGCTGGGGAGCTCTGTAGCAGGAGTCCCACCCAAGGTGGTGCCAGTGAAGGTGGAGAAGATGAACAGAGGTCAGAGACATCCAGGTAAAATATTTTACTTTTTTAACTATATTTTACAAGTATCCGAGCAAGTAAAATTGACCCTAAATTTGACATTTTTGTTTTGTTTTGTTTTTCAAGACAGGGTTTCTCTGTGTAGCTTTGCGCCTTTCCTGGAACTCACTTGGTAGCCCAGGCTGGCCTCAAACTCACAGAGATCCGCCTGGCTCTGCCTCCCGAGTGCTGGGATTAAAGGCGTGCACCACCACTGCCTGGCTAAATTTGACATTTTATAACATTATATATAGCAATGTGTCAGAAGAATCTTACTAACCAATAATATATATTTTGACAAGAATATTTTTCTTATATATTAGCTCTAATCATTAATATATAGTAGAAGAATATTCACATGGGTGTAAGTTGTGTGGTTTTTAGTGAAAGATTTCTTGACTAACTGAAAATTGGAATGGGAGGGTCTAAAGAACGACCCCAGTATTCTGGCTCAGTATTCAGTGTATTCAGGCACAGTGAATGATTTATTGGTAAAATAGACATGAATAAGGAACACTAAGGGGGAGAAATCACAGAGGAATCTGAACAAGTCAGTAAGTAACTCATAAAGTGATACATGTTCATACAGGAGATTAGACAAAGATCCCATATTCTAGCAGAATTGCCAACAGGTTTAACATCAACATTTCTCTGTTACAAATGTGATGAGGACAGACTATTTCTTGAAGAAAAAACTGACCGTCTCTCTTAAAAAGGGATCTGTTCTTTTCTGCTTCATCCTTGCTCCTTTCTCGTTGATCTCCACACTTCTGTCTTCATCCTGGAGAATGGCGATGCAGCAGAGGTCAAGGCAAGTGCCAGCATGAATCCTTTGACCTGGCACGTTTTCTAGGACGAAAGAATTTAGAATGTATTAGGAGGAAAAATGGTGTAACACATGTTTTAGCAATTTAGTAATGTGTCACACATAATTCAAAGTGCTAATATTCTGACAGAGTTTTTACTTTTTAGGGATGTATTTAAAACAGCTGAACTAAGTAAAATACTTTCATAATTTTAGTAATGTTTCTGTGAATTCAATTATTGAAAATATTCAGGAATATTTTAATGACCCATAATATATATTCTGACAAATTATAGTGTATTTCATAATATTCCCAACTCATTATATATTTTTAACCTTTTAGAGAATTTTATTCTTTTTCAAAAGCTTATTATTTTTAATTAAAACACAATCATTTTTCTTTCTTTCTTTTCATCCCTCCAAACTCTCTCTTCTCCCATCTTTGCTCCTTCTTTGCCCCTTTCTGAATGAAGATGGAGGAGGAGTGGATGGGGGAGGGGTAAATGGGAAGGGAGGAGGGTGCAGGAAGAAAGCAGGGAGAGGAAATTGCAGTAATTATGTAAAATAAATTTTAAAAAATGCTATTTAAATAAAATTAAAAAGTTAAAAAAGATTTATTTTGCTTTTATTAGTGTTTATGCATGTGTGACTATATGTGGATACATACACTTGAGTGTGGTTGTTTGCAAGAGGCCGGAAGAGGGCATCAAATCAGTTGGAGCCAGAGTACAGACCTCTGCAGGCCAGCTATTAATGTGGGTACTCAAGTCCTAAAAAAGAGGATCAAGGGGTCTCAGCTGTTGAGCTGTCTCCAGCCTCCATATCATTATCTTGTAGAATATTTACATATGTGTTAGTTATTCTTTCTGTTTTAGTGCAAAACCATGTGCACATAATTTGTGTTTTTAAACAGAAGGATAAATATCAATTTATGTGTGGCTGCAACTGAAAATGCACAATGTAAAATGGTCTGTGGTAGTGCTATTTTGATTCTCTGTCACACAGTTCTTTGTCCTCTAAATATTATATAATGCCTACTCATTCCTGTATAACTAAGAAATGTTCAAACCAATGTAAGTATGACCCATTGAGCTCTTCTGTATTATGAAAATGTTTTATCACTACAGTTATAGAAAATGAGAGAGGAGAGAGTGAAAGAGCGAAAGTGAGTCCTGGAAGCCACAGCCCAACAGCCAGACTTCAGAGCATCACAGTGAAAACTCGGCTCAAATTGACTTGGCTTGCAGTGAGAAAAATCTGCTTCTGGATTTAAGCATTAAATATGATTTCTCCATCAAACAAAAATATGTGAAGAAACTACATAAGATAATAAGAAAGGTGTTTAATAAGAATGAATAAAGTATGTATGGTTGATCACGATTCCTGAAGTGGTAAAGAGTGTTTGAGACAGAGAATCTACAATGTCGTAGGGTATAGATTTCAAATCACATTATTTTTCAAACAACATCCCACATTCACTTTTGTATTTACATTTTAAAATATTTACATTTCTACTGTGTAACTGCTACAGTTTAATCAGTGATAAATTGTGATAGGATGTTAGGTTACAGTTAAGGGACACTTGGTTGGAAATGTGGTGACAATCGTATGTGGAGCTGAAAAGCAGGATTATGTCTGGTCTATATATGGATGGGTAGTGGGAGGATGAGTGCTGAGGAAACTAGGCACACTCTGCAACCAAATGCACTGTCCAGAGGAAGTAAGGGATGATGGTACCTAGGAAGAACCAATAAGTTTATCTAACGGGGATTGTCTCAGAGAAAGGAGCTTCCCCATCATAGTCTAAACGGGTCCATGCTGTAAGTGGGTTACTTCACAGTAAAGAGACCCAGTTCCTTTGTGAATCTTAATGTATCTTTAGCTAGTGGGATGCAGGACTAAGGAATTTCAATGGAGGCTAGAAGAAGATAAAATTGATATAATTTGATGACAGTAATCATTCTCATATATTTTCCTTATATGAATATGACAATTATAAAGCACCTTTATTTGTTACCCTCTGCTGGAGATGTCAAGTTGTGTATGAAATTCGTGTGTGTGTGTGTGTGTGTGTGTGTCTGTCTATCTGTCTGTCTGTCGGTCTCTCTGTTGTTTTCTCCTGCTTGTTAGTATAACTACACTGATTCTATTGGGATAACTGTGATGGCTTTAGTTCGTTGTCCAACCCACAGAACTAAGATCCTAGCTGAGTGTTCCTACTCTGTCCACTATCTTGGGGCAGTTGAACAGAGCCATTAGTACCACCAGTCTGGATACTTTTCTATACTTTGTAGATGGGTAAGATGGAGTGAAAGGTTCATACTTTGGGTCTTCACCTCAAATCCCTAGTTGGTACACAAGGGAAAGTAAAATCATTGGGTGTGTGTGTGTGGGGGGGGGGGTGTTGAAAGCAGTGATTCTCAACCTGTGGGTCATGACCCCTGGACTAGACCGACCCTTTCACAGTGGATGCATACCTCCATTGGAAAACACGGGAAGGTTGAGAACCACTGATCTAAAGTAATGACTAGAGGAACCCAGAGGTTCCTAAAAGGAAGGGTTAAAATGGAGAGGAATGTTGGGAGCCGTGCGGCCTAGTTCTGGACCAGTATATGAGTGCTTGTTCAATGGGTCTTCAGATGAGACAAAAGCCCACAAGGAGCATACAGTCACACTTGGAAACCAGGACCAGTGGACTTCAGGATAGCGCAGAATGCCACTGGAACCAGAAAGCCTTCAGGCTGTCCTCTCCTTCATAATATTGATTCTCTTGGCAGTTTTAGTGCCGTTTTGTTAATCATGCATGAGAAAGACATGATCGTTCCTGGAAACCCCATCTTTCCTCAAATATCTTCCCCTAAAATTCTTTGCGAGCTGATGCTTCTCAGGTTTCTTGTCTGAGGATGCCAGTTGTGACTTCAGACCCCGAGAGCTGTTCTAATTCAGTAGACAGGATCAGAGGCAGATCATCCTTATTTCTGTAAATATGTTTTGAACAGTAGTGTTCTTGAAAATGTGTGCCTATGTCAATCACCTTTTAGTTTTGTAAAGATGGGATGTACCTGGCTAGATATTTGGCCAAGCTAGCAAAATGATAAGTGTTGTTTTGGTTTAAAGCTGTTTTGATATAAAAGCTGGGGAAAAAACGTATTTGATGTATTTGTTTTTGGAGGATGGGAAAACTTGTTTGTTAGTATGGAAAACCGTGCTTGTTTGATGTATTAAAAAAAAGACAGCTGCAGCTATTCAGTGCAAGCCGCTTGTGTGAAACTCATGTGGTAGTCGGAGAATTCATCCCTTTGTGCCGATGCCCTTCCAGGTCTCAGGACCTGAACCCTAGCTGAGGCTGGATCCAGACAACGCACACCAGACCAGTGATAAATTCTTTCTATCTTACCTTTTCGTTCTTGTGGGAATGGAATCTTTATTTACATGTGTTAAATTAAATCAGTGGTTCTCAGCTTTCCTAGTGCTGTGACCCCTTAATACAGCTCCTCATACTGTGGTGACCCCCACCATAAAATTATTTTCATTGCTACTTCATAACTGTATTTTTGCACTGCTATAAATCATAATGTAAATATCTAATAGCAAGATATCTGACATGCTACACCTGTGAAAGTGATGTTTGACAAACGCACCAATGCCACCACCACTGGTTGTGACCCACAGGTTGAGAATCACTGAATTAGATGATCGCACACTTATAAATTGGCTGAGTTAGGGGAAGTCATGTTATTAATTACTTGCAAGGAGTCAGATACTCCCCTTCCAGGGCTGTGATTGTGTACCTCTTACTCACTCTAGGAAGAAGGAAGTCCTACAATGCCACTTTTATAAATTGACTATCCATTCACGTGAAGATGCTCATAGAATATTTGATGTCATTATCACAAACTTTCTGCATGACTTATCCTCAGCTATGGACCTGAATTATACAGATGTACTTAGTCTGTTTTCACTATGTAAAATATTTCTAAAGTCAGGAAAATGTATATTCTTTCTTCAAATGGTTTAGATAATTGTCATAACTTTTCATATCAACTGATGGTCCACCTCATTGTCCAAACACTCAAATGTAATGCAGAAATGGAGGTGTGGTAAGATGGATTTGATTGCCAAATGCCAAAAAATAAGATGCAAATTGACTTTATAACATTCCAATTGTGTGGCACAGTCTATTTATTTCTACTGTGGAATCTTCTACATACTGTACTGGGTGGCATTTTGATTCACAACTTTCATAGTTCTCTGCATGCAATACATGACTTAAAAACTAGTGTGCATGTGTGTGTGTGTGTGTGTGTGTGTGTGTGCGTGTGTGTGTGTGTGTGCGTATGTGTGTGTTTATTTTGCATTGTGACTGTGTGTGTATTTGTATTTAGCATGAATGTGTGATAACATATGCATTTTGATATGTATTTGTGCATGTTTATGTCTTTATGCTTATGTGTGTGTGCATGTGTATATTTGTCTCTGTGTGTAGGTGTGTGTATAGTCCATGCATTTAAGTGAGGGTGTTCACACATGCCTACACACAAATGCAGAAGCCATGGGACTATGGCCAGGTACTTCCTCTATCACTATCCATCTTACTCCCTCTAGATAGGGTATATCACTGAACTGGAAGATTTATTTTAGCTAAGCTAGTGAACTCTCGGGGTCTATGTTACTTTATCCCCCAATGCTTTAGTTACAGGCATTCTCACCAAGCCCAGCTTTATTATGAGGGTGCTGGGTATTTGAATTCAGGTCCTCATGCTGCCATAGCAAATACCCATAATCAATGAGCCTTCCTCCTTCCACTACATGGCTTTTTTTGGTATCTATTCTTAAATGTACAGTCTTTCTTTTCCCATTTTTACTTTTTGTGTGTAAAGTTTGTAGACTTATTTTGTTTTTCTTAATCTGAAAATCAAAGACACAGAATATATAAATGTGACTTTTGTGTCAATACTTTAATATAGGGATAAGAGGATGTGATCAGTGTACCATCTCCATGTCTCTGACCTAAACATTATGCTGGCAACCATGGAATAAATAAAAGAGACAAAGTCACTAAGCGACTGACTGCATTTCTCATCTTGCTTTGCTATGTTTAGCCAGGTTTTAATTTCCATGAATGTTAAATAACTCTCAATTTTTAGAATAAAGCACAATGTTCAGCTTCCAAGTACATGACAGTTAAAATACTCACAGACTTTTGATAGCAAATAAATCAGTCACTGTGCTTGTGGATAGCATCTCTTCACAAGAGAACCATAATGTCCCCAGGAAAGATTTTGTGAAATTTCTTGATATCTGTATTTTCAGCAGATTTTCAAAAAGTCATTAGTACTGTTAAGGCAATGGTACAGATTCTTATGAATCTCACATGTCACTGTGATTGATCAAGCTTCTGGTGAGCTTGCTTATCAGAGTTATCTCAGTTAAACACCAATGTATGATAGCCACATAATCTGAAAGAACCATCCTAAGCCTCTGTCTGAAAAGTGTTATCTCTTATTTTCCTCCTCCTTAGGAAACATCTAAGATGCTGGAGAGGTGGCTCAATGGGTAAGAGGGTGTAGCTCTTGGAGAGGACTAGTTTGGTTCCCAGCGTCCACGTGGGCACACAGCTTTCAACTGCTTGTGACTCCGTCTCCAGGGGGTTCTACGGCCCATCTTCCTTGGGCACCTACGCTCTATGTACACACTCACTCAGAGACACACAGAGACATATAATAAAGATATAAATAAAAGAACTCTCTAGGGGCATATGATGACAATTGTTTAGACGAGGAACTTTGCACAAATTTTGAAATAATTTGGGAAGTTCTATTATCAATAGGATTCAGAATGGAACTGGACCAATATAATCATATTATAATGAAGAAAGCAGCTCCATTGCAAAAGGAGAAAGCAAGGTGCAAACGCAGCTTGGTAAATCTGTGGCCGCTGTTAAGTGAAAAGTCAACAAACAGAACTATAGAGAAGAAATGTACTCTGAGTTAAGAAAATCAGTTCTCCTAAAGGTACTGTCCAATGGCTCCAAAGTCATTCTACACACAGACTAGAACTGTATATCTCATTAAACTGGCAGCAGATGTTAGGATATACCTATTAACAAGGGGAGAATACTAGGATTATTTAAGTGGAAATGGTTTGGCATTTATATAATATATATATGACTAAATATGGAAATATGTATATATAACAGAATATAAGCATATATGAATAATTCTATAATTTTGACTTCTAAACCAGCTTCTATTTTTTAAGTATAAAATTTTGTAGTATATTTTTCTTCCTTTATTCATATATATATGATTATATGATATACATCATGTACATGTATATCATACATATCACAATACTATGTCTTTTTTATTTGATGTAATGTGTATAAAACATACAATTTTTAAAAATAATTATCCTTGATTTTCAAGATTACTCTCTGTCTTTATCTTTATTATAACCAGTTGTCCTCATATATTTCTATACAGTTTTCTAATTATATGTAAATGCATATGACATGTATTTATACTAATATATAATGTGACAACATGGCACATATAACGCACACATCATATTTGCCTTCTCTCCTGACTGAAATGGTCTAGAATCCATGAAACATCATTAACAAAACTACAGAGCTCTGGACTAGTACCATTCTCAAGTCAAAGGAGTTCCCGTAGAACTTCTCTCCAATTACAGGATTCCTTGTAGAAATGGCTGACTGTAGCAACAGATGTGGAATGCATCATGACGAGGCTGGAAAATCCTCCAGTGACAGAAGATAAGAAAAAGCATGAGAGAAATTCTTTAATTTCATGAACATTTAAAAAGGAATATAGAAAACAGTTAAAGGGTTCACAAAAGCCAGTGTTGAAAAAAGGGTAGGGCAAAGTGAAAAATGAAGATGCAGTAGGCAGCCACTCAAAGTACAAAATAATTATTCAGTAGTCCACATTTGTATAGTCAAATGATCAATCAATAAATAAATAAATAATACAACAGGCAAATCTTCCAGTGTTGACATATTTAAAGTAGTTCACCTCAAGAAAGAGGAACAGGATCACCTTCCCCTAGATGTCGTCTGCACATCACTATTTCTAAAATGTAGTAGCAGTAAAAGTCATGTATAAAATAAAGTAAAAAGAAAGGAAGTTGCTTATAGTTCTCTTACAACTTTTCTCCAAGTCTCACATTCTTCTAAAATTGTGTATTTTCCAAATACTAGCCATGTGTTTGAATGCGTGGGTGGGTGTTTGCATGTATGTGAATATGTGTGTGTGTTGACCAGAGGATAACCTTGAGTGGTGTCCTCAGCAATATCTGACAGCTTATTTTGAGACAAATTATCTCTTTGGCATGTGGCTCACAAAGTAGGCTATGCTGGTTGACCAGTGAGCCCCAGAGATTTCCCTGTTTTCAACTCCTCAGTGTTGGGATTGTAGGCACAGGCACTCTTTTAAACATTAGTTTTGAGTGGCAT
>CABHPR010145954.1:48174-69666 GCA_902168415.1 Peromyscus melanophrys | reverse complement strand
ATCTATCTATCTATCTATCTATCTATCTATCTATCTATCTATCTATCAATCATCTCTATCTCTATCTTTCTTTGGTAAATTTATTGCGATACAAGCACCAACAACTACTTATATATCATTTGCATAGTATAGCTTACCTGGGGTGATTTGAAGTATGTGGACAGGGTGTATGACGTTACCATACCATTCAATGCAGGGAACTTCAGCCTCCCCGAGTTTTGCCATCTGCAAGGATCCTGCATTGACCTCTGCAGATACTGAAGGATGCACTTAAGATAGTTAATAATTAATAACAATAACAATGGGTGGTGTGTATTGTTTACACTGATCTTCTCCTTGGTTTTGGGAGGCCTCACAATTCATTCATTTAACTAAATTATATTGAGCTCCAATTATGATGCAAGTGTGGCCAAGGGACAGGAAACCGGATGGATTTCTTGTGTTGAAACCTTCGCAGGGTTCCTCTTCTCAGGTATTAGTTTATGAAGATGCAAAGTTAATAACATGTCTGTCTGAAAAGCATCCTAATTTAGCACTTAGAAAGTTAAGTGGATTATGATTCCAAAAATAGACAAAATGTAGGAAGAACTTCTAGATGTGGAAGACAAAAAAGGGAACAAGCTAATACATTAGGACCAGCTGTTGGCTCAAATTTAACTGAATGCTGACCTGATTTATATCTCTCCAAAGAGTTCAAGTTTTTTAACTTGAGCTTGGAAATGTGTAGCTGAAAGTTTTCCTGTGTCTCGCCTGGCCCACAGTCAGGACAAATCTCTCTCACCCGCCAGTCCTGCAGCTGCTGGGACCCAAATAAACACACACAGGCTAATATTATTTTTAAACTATGGCCATGGCAGGCTTTTTTCTATCTAGTTCTTATATCTTAAATTAACCCATTTCTATAAATCTATGCTTTGCCACGTGGCTTGTGGCTTACCGGTACTTTTACATCTTGCTTCTCATGGCAGCGGCTGGCAGCATCTCCTCTGCTCTGTCTTTCTCTTCCTTCCTGTATGTTTGGATTTTCTGCCTGCCTCTAAGCTGCCTTGCCATAGGCCAAATGGCTTTATTTATCAACCAATCAGAGCAACATATTTTCACAGCATACTGAAAGAAAAAAAAAAGATGCTATAGTTGCAACTTCTCTTGAAGATGGTAATGGATTGTGACTACAATCACTAGGAGTGTTTGTTAGGAATAAGAAGGAGGAGTGGGGGAGGAGGTGGATGAGGAGGAGGAAGAAGAAGAAAAGGGGGAGGGGGAGAACAGGTTTTAAGGCAAAATCTCTAGGAATCTGATCAAAACTGTCTTGAGAAGCTCACACATGTAATCTTATGCATATTAAAGTTTTAGAAGCACCACTCTGAGGTGTTTGTTTGTTTGCTTGTTTGTTTGTTTGTTTATTTGTTTTGCCTGCCTCAGGTTGTTGTGGTTGTTCCCCCTAAGGTTTCTACATGTGAACTCTAGGTAGAACCTGAGGCTTGTCAAGCAACAGCTAAGAGAACCAAGCCTTTTCACCTGAATTAAAGCAATGAAATTTTCCTGAAGGTATTTTAACATTTCTGTATATAGGTCATTGTAGATCTGCTTCAAAATAAGGAGCTCTGTCAATATCCCACATGTTGGCCTTGTCCCGACTACATGCTTTCCCACACTACATGAGTAAGTGTGGGAAAGTCAGTGAGGACCAGAGGGAAAGGAGTGATGCTTTACTTACAGGTCCCCACAAACTACAGCCTCAACTACTTCGCTATGACCACAGCCGCAGTGCAGTAAAATATATAGATGGGGGATTTACTCATTGCTAACCTGCCATTAGAGGACTAATTGTCTCCCACGATGATGTTATGCAGCTGATGCTTGCCATGATCAGAGACTTTTGAAGGTGAAGGTGATGTACAAAGAAGAAACACAAGGCTAGCAAGATGCCATCATTGGGATGTAAGAACTCACAGCCCACCCAAAGGTGTTAATTTCATATTTGAGATATGTTCTTATTATGGCAGCTAGATTTTGTAGCTAGAAAACCCAGCCTCCAAAAGGAACATCGCAGGCTGTCCCTTCGGTTGATTCTTTGCCTGGTGAACATAATGAAAATTAGAAGCACTCGCTATGCCAAGGATAAATTTATTTTCTCCTTGACATTCTAAAAGACAAAAAGCCATAAGGACAAGATGTGAGGCTCAGATCTCAGCGCCTTAAGAGGCTAGACCAAGTCTCCAGTCTGCCAGAGGCCAGATTTCTTGTCTAACTTGGTGGCCTTTCCCAGTCTGATCTACAATAACACAACAGGCTGATGGATGAGACCTCACCAGGGACAAAATTGAGGATGGAACAGAATTACCACAAAGCTAATGGCATTTAGCTTTTAGAGTCTTTTATTTACAGATGTTCCTTCCAAGGTCTTCTGGGTGGAACTCAGAGATGTAGTCACTTAGTGCTGTAGTGTTTGTGCTTTAGCTGAAATCAGTCCTGACCACTCTTGCTCCATTGCCTCCTTTGTCTGCCGAATAGCACTGGAAATTGGTATCATGGGAATATAGGTAAGAGAAATAGGGATGGAGAGTCTGGTTAGGATTGATGGCATATTTCCAGGGTTCATGGTCAAGTCTAGGTATCAAGTTGCAAGTGACTGTCTCTGTGCCCTAATGTTCACCGCTCTGATTGTCCTTCGGCAGAGCATGATTATATGAATGTGTTTTATGGCTCTCCCTACTGGAATTTTGTGGTTTGGGGAAGCAAAACAATGTTTGAAATGTATGGAGTGACAGGCTAGTTTGGGGATAATTCTTCTAATCATCAGACATATCAGGTTATAAGCAGAGCATGTGGTTTCCTGTTCTCTTCTGTGAGGAACACTTAATAAATTCCATACACTCAATACATAATGCAATGTACTTGTTTTGTTTTGATAAGAACCCTAACAAATATAATTTAGCATGTTGCCTGAATGTGTGTGTGTGCGCGCACTGACATGGTTAGATATCATAACTGAATGTAACTTAACAGAAAGTTCCATCAATCCATGTGGACTTCCTTTTCTTTCTGGACAAAATGGTTTTCATACGATTTTTTTAATCACATGAAATGGTAACCAAATATTACCAAGACAAAATATGTCGAAATTACTCTGATGGAGGAATATTTATTGTGGTGTGTCTGGTTCTTTTGACATTTATAGCATTAGTGGGATTTTAGAGATACAGTTTGTTGTGTTTTTTCTCCCATTGTGAATGAATAATTACTCCAGCACTTTACGTTTTTTTCTAAAAGTGACCATGAAATTTTATACGCTTCAGAACTGTTTACGGCCTTCCTGGAGGAGATAAATGGTTTATATTAAACTGTCTAACATGTCACTAAATAACATGACTCTGAAAACACTCTAGAACTGAGTAGCAAGCCTGAAATTATGCCTGGTATCCATTTCTCCATCTCCATTTCTTGTCTCAGTGTCTCATCTCCTTTCCCTACCTACACACACACACACACACACACACACACACACACACACACACACACACCACACCACAACACACCACAACACAACACATACACACCACAACACATACACACATACTCACGGGTTGGCTACACTTTCCATACTTAAAGAATAAAACAGACCTTCTCCACTCTCAATGTAGCAGTTTACAGAGAGCTCAGTCACCCTGAGCTAGAGAAGTCTACAATGAACAAAAGCCCAGACAACACTTGTCCCCTGTTTACTCCAAATCATCTTGCAAAGTTCATTCTTCTGAAGCTTATATCTCTGAAAGGAGTTCATTTTGTGCTGAGAGCCATCCTTAACCTCTGCCTAGAGCCCTGAGCATTTGTCCTTGATTATGCTGCAGATGCTAACTAGGAAAACAACCTAAAACCACACAGAAAAAAAAATGTCTAATTCCCTTTGGGAAAACACAGAATAAACAGACAACTTAGTCAGATGAATAGATCATATAATGAAATCTTAAAAAAACAAGTGACTAGAGTTTTTACAAGAAATTAAAGCAAAAAGAAGTCATTTAGTTGAACACCCTTTCATTAAAAGAAACAAAAATACTCATTTAATCCATCATGCACATGAAAGTCCCAGGAGGTAGGTTAAGTGGCTTCCAGACTCTACCCTCAGCCCATGTCTTTGTGGTTACTGCCTCACCCTCTGTTGTTGTACCAATATGTTCAGCTTCAGCACCTCAGAGCTGAGTTTGAGTCTCAGCTTTCTGGATATGTGGGGAGTGGGTCCAAGGAAAACAATGACTCAGAGCGTTGCCGCAATATGTTTATGCAGATTAAATCACTCATTCAGAAGATATCTATTGAATACCTGAATATATATAATACCTGACTTCATAGTGTGCATGATTTGAAAACAAGTCTTAATTTAAAAAATATTTAATGATACTTATTTGTTTAAAATATAGAAATGCAATCAAAGATTTAATGGTAACAGTACTATTTTATTCAGATGTGAAGGAATTTGTAAAGGAAATATATTGAAGAGTCAAAATGTGCAGTAGAGGGACTTAATTCTAACAATAGCATTTTCTGAGGGCGTTACACTAAACATATATATATATATATATATATATATATATATATATATATATATATCCAAAGAATGAGTAAATCTTTGACAAATAGAGTTTGAAAAAATTTGTAGACTCTGAAATAGAAAAATTTGTTGTATTCAAGGCAGAGTAAAATAAGGCATTGTGGTTATAGAAACATGAATGAGAGGCACAGTGTCAAGACTGAAATTTGAGCAGGAGCCAGGGCATAAAAGGCTTGCTTGAACTCTACTCAAGGACCAAGAGACTTCAGAGAGGTTTCCAGACAGTGGTGCGATATTGGTATCGTGAGAGAGAAAACGCTTTAATTCCAATCCATAGAGTGAGGAAGCAACAACACTATGAGGCCTGTTCTCCAGGAGAGAGGCTGATGGAGAAAGAGGGCTGCAAATCCCAGGGATCTTTGTGAGGAGACAGGTCATGGGTTAAATCAGGGGAAAACAATTGAGTGTACAGTGATGAGTCAGTGAAGAAAGGACCCGGGATGCATGCCCATGGACTCTGGGCAGTTCGCATGAAAATGAATATCTTCAGTACAACCACAAAAATCTGTAACAGCTGTGTTCAACCTGTTTGTTTGTAAAAAGGTGTCGGAGGCTGTGGCTTCCTCCAGGTTCACCGCGGAGATGGAATCTCAATGACCTGTGAGGATGCATGAGCTGAAGAGGAAGCAGGAATCACAGGGTCAGGAGTCACAACAGCCACATGTGAGTGCAACGGTCTATGTGACAGGCTATGCTGAGCCCCATGCTTGCATTTCTTCATGGGCATCATGGGAATCCAGCGCCATAGTATGATGATTATCCCCTGCTGTCAGAAACCAAGGCTCAGAGAGGACAAAAAACTTACAGAGGTCACAGGTGCATTCGGTGGCAGACACAGATTTGAATACTAGGAATATTGCCATGGAGTTCAGCTTTTAATTGCCATGATGAGGTGGCATCAGTATGGCTCATATTTCTCGGAAGGAGAGAGAAGCTCTAAGTACTATGACATATGTATCCCCTTAGGTTCTCAACACATTGAATGTCTGTATGTTCAATACTGTCCTAGCCTCTAGGGACAAAATGGTCAACACTGGCAGAGTCCTCAAGCTCACAGTTTAGTGGACAATGTTGTAGTGAGAAGCACACATTTAATCATACAGTGTACATCATAAATATGCAGAACATGTCATCTTTTAGCATCTACATTACACATTGTGCTTTGAGAATGTACTTGTAAATTTGGTTTAGTAAAATTTGTATACAGGCAGTGCTATGCGCAGATCACGGGGACCCCCAAAAGAGCACCACGAAGACCAAATCCCATATGTAAAAGCAAAGAGCCTTTATTTTCAAGCTCTTTGTGTCTGATGCAGTGGTGAAAGCAGAGAGCCCTGAGTCCAGGTCGGGGGGTGGTGGTGGTGGTGGTGGTATCATAGTAGAGGTTGGGGTGAGGGAGATTTCCAGGGTTCATGACCCTGATTGGCTGACATTTGTCTAGGAGTATAGGGAATGTTTGGAATGTCAGGTATTTCCCCTTAGATGCAGGCCCCAATGGGTGGGGTCAGCTTATGGCTTTTCCTAGGTCCAGGAGTTGCCTGCCAAAAGCTGTGTCTGGGTTTCTAAGCCTGCCATGGCAGCAGTGTGGTCTAGCTGTTTTGGGCTCCCCCACGGCAGGACTGCCTGGAAGAAATTACAACTCTGTTGGGAAGGTAAAATAGTCAAAAGAGGGGTGGTCACTCTAGACAAAGACTCTTGAAGGCCTTTGGTCAAGAGGATGCACAGAGGGGACAGAAGGAGGCCACTGTGTCTGACCACGACCAAAATGACAGACACATGGATATTGCCCAGGTTGCTGACGTGGATGATGTGAGGGCCAATGGACTCTTTTATCCCAAGAGTGTTCATACAGATGTGTGTTTTGACAAGATTGCCTGTGCCTTTATTGTGATGGTTCCGGTAGATGCCAGAGCAAGTGTGGTCTCCTCAGAGGTCTTTATCAAAGCCAGTGGTAATGTGGATATGCTGATGGGAAGGTCGTCCATGTTCAACCAGGAACTACAAGGAAACGTTAACTAGAGAGGAGGCCACAGCTACAAAGAGAAAGGAATAGAATTGGAAGGTCTAAGAGGTGATTTGGGGAGCACTTGAAGGATTAAGAGTTGAGGGAGGGTAACTGTTGGAATGTTTCTAAATCCCCCAATTTAAAGAAATAATGGTTTCACCCATAGTGCTAACAATAAAAACACAGTTTTCAGGAGGGTGTTTCTAAGCTTGGCTTCACAGATGTTGAGTTTTGAGGAGACTCAAGTAGGCACATGCATCTTTCCATCCGAAAGTAAGACAAACCATGAGACAGGGAGATGAATTTGGTACATTGTCATTTAATTTGCAGCAGTGGATAGCACTGTGCACAGAGAAGGGGCCTGAGGTCATCCCAGCATTTAATTGCTTAGTGAAGGGTAAAGCGTTCACAAAGGTGTAATGAACTTCCAGAGAGATAAGACTGAATTTCTTGACAGAAAAAGGAAGGGAGTGAAATGACCCCCTACTTTCCCTAGCTGCTGTAAGGTTAAGTAAAATGAGATTTTCAGAACACCCTGTGGGGTTAGCAAGCTCTGGTGCTTAAGAACTGCGCCAAGTGATGTAGACATAGAAGACACTGAATCCAGGGTGTCGGCCACAACCACGTGATTTTTTTTCTCTAGCTCCCTGTTGTAGGGGTTCAGGTATAGGGTGCTTTTCTTACATTATGATTTGTCTCAGAGGTAACTTCTCTTTATTGTGTTTTACCACAGAGGAAATCTTAGACATACTTTCATGCTTTAAGAATATTTAGAACAACAAAAATTAGTGACAAGTCAATTTCGGGGGACTCTAAGATTCAGATAGGACTCATAGATTGCTAAATATGTGGTACACCGTTTGAATAAAAGGTACATGTTTTCATATTAGCGAGGTGAGTTGAAGTTACACTTTTGTTTTTCATTTGGGAAGAATTTGTGTTTGTTGGCAGACATGTGGGTTTGTACCCCCAAGTTCCCTATTCAGCCAGCAGTTATCATGTTTGGAATTCCGGTATGGGAATGAGTACATTTCCATCCTCGTTTTCCAGTTCCAAGAAATGGGAGCGATTGAGTGATCATGATCAGGAGCCTCCCAGTTGAGACAAATCAGTCTTCTTAGCACGGGAAGATAGACCTCAGCACAGTGGTGAAGCCGGATTAGAGAGGCTGCATCTTAATGAGAATATAAATAAGGCAGCTCATCTGCTAAGGAGCTGAGCAGCAGGACAGCCACAGCGGTGTTATTTCTTCAGGTGTGCCTGGCCTGGGAAGGCCCTGCAGTGTCTGCTCCTCAGGCTCTCAGAGGCTCAGTCCTTAGAATCCTAGGTTTTCATCAGCACTGCAGCCAGTTCTGCCGTACGTTGTTGGCACAGCAAATGTAGACAAGTGTGCCATGTATCTCAGAAAATCTCTCCGTGACATCGGCCTCTGAGTTGTCAAATGGTGGAAGGCAGCCAGGCCCTTACATGTTCCTGAAAGGTGTGTGGGTTGTTCAGTCTGTGTACCTTTATTCTAAATCAACTCATAATACAAATGATTGCGTTTATTTTAAATGTTTATAATTACATTGGAACAGCAGTTAGCAGAGGGGATTGATGTCTGCTGAGCTAGGCAAGCTGAAGACCACTAATGGGAATTTAATAGTTGAGTTTGTCAGGAATTAGGAAAAAAAGAAGTCTTTCCAAAGGCTCCAGGCAACTGCAGTCCAAGCCCTCTTTAGAGGGCGGCAAACAGATCCCAGGAGCTCCAGTGCGCAGCAGCATCACAGTGCAGACTCATACTGTCCCTTAACATTGAAAGATTTGCTCATTTTCAGGATTCTATGTTGAGGACTCTTGGGAAGTACACCAATTCTCACAAAGAGATATTAGACTAACACTGAATATAGATTAGAGTGAATATTAGTAGTTTAGGAAGCAAATGGAAGAGAAAGCCATGTTAGTGGCTTGTGGGGACTCTCAGATTGGCCTAGGATTGGCCTGCTAGTCTCTTTTCAACAGGGTCACCTGACTTACGTTTAGCACGAGGCTTCTGCTTCCTCTCCAAAGTTAGACAACCATGTGGCTAGAGCTGCTGGCTTGGCTTAGTTTTTTTAGGTGCGCCACCATATGCTTGTGGTCAGTTTTTGGTTAACCCATCACTACCTGTCTAAATTTCTGCAGCTCTTCCTATCTTTCTCTCTGGAGTAAAGTTTTTTTTTTTGTTTGTTTGTTTTTGTTTTTGTTTTTTCTTTCTTACTCCGAAGCTTCTGTCTCACTAGGTTACACAAATCAGCTTCTTTTCTACTTCTAGTCCATACTTTTATCTGAAAGTCACTTTCTTACTTTTTTCATTAATCAATATTTTACATAGCACCTCCCATTGAATTTTGGCTTTGTGATTTCTGACCTTTACATTCAATATGGCAGAAAAAAAAATCAAGCTAGCCTCTGAGACTAGACCTTAATATCTAATTTCTCCTGAAATGCTTACTTTTACAGCTCAACTCTTCTACTCTGAGGAAGCCAGGCAACTCTATGAACAGTCCATTTGCATTATTATAGACAATAATGATGGATGAGGCATGAGACTCTGTCCATAAATGATTGGCAGACATGGAAATGAGCTAACTTTCAGAAGATGTCAGCTCCCAGGGACCTACCAGCATTCACCTTTATGTCACCCACGCTGTGGCCGCTTTAGGCAGATGAATACTGTCACCTTTGAGGCTTTCCCATTTTGGAGATTTTTAGCAAAAACAAATGACGATTTTTATGTTGTTAGTGAGTTTTGAATGTTTTATTCCTCAGTGAAAAAGAGTTGGAATACAGATTTTTGCTGTTTAAAATGAGCTTGGTTGTTTTATCTTTTGAATTGGTTTGGAGGTGTTCTTTAGTAGACTCAAGATGAAGATCTTGTCAGCTTCATGTGTCGAGAACTATTTTCCCAGTCTGTGACTAATATTTTCCTTTTCTTAGCAAGTAATCTTGCCTAATAGAAAATTCTAACTATGTCGTGTAAGTTGTTTTTTTTTTTAATAGTTAGTTCCTTCTGTACCATTCTAAACAAGGCTTGTATATGCAAATGTCCTGATATCTTTGTTTCATACCAACTAATCCTATCTAATTGTTCATTGATGGTTTTTTTGTGGGTGGGGGATGGATTCTTCATTAGCATGACTAACATGAGTTTGCAGAGAACCTTAAAAGAAAGCAGTCAAGTGCTTCCAATGTGCTTATTTTCAAACTGAATCAGTGATCCAAAATCCTGTCATTCCTTAAGGAATTTAAATTGAATTCCCACATAATAGGGGACCCAGTGCCCCAACTAGACATTCTATGCCACCAAGTAAAACCTTCAATGTCAGGAATGGGTTGCATCTTATTGAGTTGTTGGCCAAAAACATCCCATTAACCACCACCCCGCCAAGCCCCCAAAATCACAAACTATTGCCAAGGCTTCTTTTTGCTCTCTGCTTGATGGTAAGGCCCTATTGCTAAAGGCAAAACTGACTTGCACCGTCTAAGATGGGGAAGCTGAACTAGTGCCCAACTGGAAACTTCACCCTTACTGTCTACTGTTCATGGTGCTAGGAGGTACTTAGATTCTACCAGTGTGGAGGGCCCCAAAATAGCTTGACCACACAGCAGCCATGATAGGCTCAGGGGCCCAGACACAGCTTCTGTGACAGGCTTAGAGGCCTAGACACAGCTTCTGTGACAGGCTTACTGCCAGGCAATACCCAGATCCAGGAAAAGCCTTAAGCTGATATCACCCAGGGATCCACCCAGGGGTGAGGAAATACCTGATATCCCAAACATTCTAACCATTAGATAAGGTGGCCAGATATCCTTGAGTCTAGCACACACCTATTTTTTTTTACAACTACCCCTAGACAATTGTCAGCCAATCAGGGTCCTGGACCCTGGAAATCCCCTCACCCCAACCTCTGCTATGATTAAAAACTCTACCCCACCTGAGCTCAGGGCTCTCTGCTCTCACTGCTGTGTTGGACAGACAGAGAGACCAAGCTTGGAGCTTGAAATAAAGGCTCTTTGCTTTTACATGTGGGATTCAGTCTCTGTGGTGGTCTTTTGAGGGTCCCTGTGATCTGGGCATAACACCAGAAAAGTAATCATCAATTTTACCCACCTACAAACCTTATGAATTATAACAAAGACCTGCCTGCAAGATACACTGATGCTATAGTGGCACAAACGTTATGGGAGTAGTCAACTACTTAAAAAAAATAGATTTAAAGTCTATCCTCATGAGATGGAGCCCATAACTGGCACTTCCAAAGTGGTCATGGGCCTAGGGTGAAGTCTACTATAATTTTGCTAAGGAACATAGCAGTAAATTTCTCTTAATGACATATTGGTATGCCCAAAGAACAGAGCATTGTTTAACCCAGATCAGAGAAGCTTCTTCTTGTGGTAGGTGATAATTAACAATGAGATCCACAGATGATGTGCAGAAAGTGAGAGACTTTGGAGCACTCAATCCTAAATGAATGTCTTCTTTCTGTTTGTTCATAAGAGTCTGCTCTTCTGGGCTAGACTGACAGCACCAGGAAGTGTGGGAAGATGCTATCCCTAGTATCTCAGAATTTGCTCCACAGTCATTCTCTCTTCTGACCATTTCTGCACTGATAGAGATAACTGTTGAAATTTCTCTAGCATTTTTCATTCTTTATTAATAGTGGATTGAAGTGGTAAAATGTTAACTAAGCTTTGTACACAACTATTTCTCCATATGTAAGAAAATATACATGGAAAATCATAATCAACATAGTAGTTTTATTTTAAAAAACTGGAGAAGTAAATGTTAATGTTAAAGGCTATTAATATAATATTAAGGGAGAATTGTATTTATAAGTTTCTTTTTGGCTTTTTCAAACATCTTTAGAAATTCAAATTTTAAATTTAAATTTGATTGGAATAAAAGGAAGTTTGAATAAGACAAGTTTTAAAAAACAACCTCATCCTTGGAAGAGCTATTACTACAATGCTCATGCTCCTCTAAATGTGTGTGTGTGTATGTGTGTGTGTGTGTGTGTGTGTGTGTGTGTGTGTGTGTGTGTAATGATAATAATTAAAGAGGAAGAGGATACAAATTTGAGAGTGAGTAGGTTGAACACAGGAGGTGTATATGGGTGAGAGTGAGGAGGGGAATGATGTAAACACATACACATGGATGAAATTCTCAAAATAAAAACAAATAAATTGAAAAAGACTACTTGATTATTGGTTGATAATGAGTTGAATTTAGAGTGAAATTAAGAATTTTGATCTTTTTTCCAGGTCATATATTTTTAAATGTTTTTAATCAACATATCACCATAATAAAAATATCTTAAAAGTCAACCCTTTACGTTAATTTGCACCTATGCAGATCCAACTGATGTAGAATATAATTCAGGAAAACATTTGATGTGTACCAAACATGTACATACATCCTTCCTTGTTGTTACTCCCTAAGTAATATGGTGTAACAGTTATCTACAGAGCATTTACATAATGTTTGATATCACAAGCAATCTTGAGATAAGTTAAGCCATAGGACACACACACACACACACACACATACACACACACACACACACACACACACACACACACACACACACACACGTTATATGCAAATACCACCACTGCAACAAATACCACCATTGCAACAAAGGACTTGAGTCTCCAAGGGCTTGGTATCTGTGGGAAGTAAAGCTGTTTTCTATATTCAGTTCCCCTCAGATACTGAGGGGAAATTGCGTTTATTAGATATGCTTTACATTTGCTAGTAGAGGGGTTCAATGTGTCAAGTTACAGGTAGACTGATTTTAATGTTTCCAAATGTAGACTTTTAAAAAACCAAAATCAATAAACATACCATTCTAACTATATCATGTACCAGAAAATACTAATGCACCAGCTATTTATAGCTATTTGTTTTCATTTCATTTCAATATTGTAAATAATGTTTTAATATCTCCAAATATAACATAAATTGAGAGCAAAAACAATTTCTGTTCGTCTTCCATGTGAGATAAGGACTAGCATAAAGTAGGCTCTTGGTGATACTTTAACAAATGAATATTTTAACGTTCTATTATTATGAAGAAGAAAACTGACAAAGTTGAGTATTATAAGATTATTAAAGGAGGGAATATAAAGATGTCTCAGCAGTTAAGAGTACTTACTATTCTTGCAGAGGACCTGAGTTCAGCTCCTAGCACCCATGTTGGTCATTTCACAATGCCTATTATTTCATTTCCAAGACTATCTGATGTTTAGGGCCTCTGTGGGTACCTGTACAACATATACACATACTCCAGACACATAGTCATAAACATAATTAAAAAATAAAATAAATCTTTAATAAATTATTATTAAAGGAGAATGAGTTTCCCTGAATGGTTTATTTAAGACGTGGCCTGCTGAGTTGAATAGATATAGTAGCATGTAGGGGCTTGGGAAATAAGGCAGATCCATGCAAAAAACCTCATTAAGTGTGTAATCAAAATTTCATGATGTGTTTAGAGAATTGAACAGGCTCTCTGAGAAGTCATAAAATTAATTTGGAATGGAATTAAAAGTGGGGATACATATTGCTGTGTAAAGAATTCTGTATCCCATAAAGCTCCCTAAATGTGCATCTGAGCATCTTGTCCTCAGCTCACAAAATAAGAAACAGTGCATTAATCTTGTAGCTCCTGGTGCTTATATGCTTGGGATTATTATTATTATACCATACTCTTACACTCTCAAAGGAATCAAATAGAGGTGTGTGTGTGTGTGTGTGTGTGTGTGTGTGTGTGTGTGTGTGTGTGTTTGGATCAGGCTTTAATTTTCCAGAATGACAAATGAAATCTCAACCTATCCAAACACAAGCCTCATCTTTTTTCTTTTTGTTCAGAAGGAGCCGGCTCTTCCTGACCTGACTGATAGCACCAGGTGGTGTGGGAAGATGCTGTTCCAAGTATGGCAGCCTTTGCTCCACAGTCATTCTCACTTCTGACCATCTAAACATGGAGACAATGGAAATTCCCCTGTCATTTTCCCTTCATAATTCATAGTGGTTCAAAATAATGAAATATTACTAAGGTTTGTAAATAAAGGCAGTGACTCCCAATATAGGAAAATATACATTGAAAACCAAAATTAGCATAGACCTTTTATTTTTCAATAAACTGGTGTGGTGATATTTTATTTGTGCTGAAATGTGGTAATATTTTATTTGTGCTTTAATAAATAAAGTTTGCCTGGAGATCAGAGGAAATAACAAGCCATGTTAAGTAAACAAAGAAGTCAGCAATGGTAGCACACGCCCTTAATCCTATCACCTAGCAGGCAGGATCTCTGTGTGTTCAAGGCCACACTGGAAACAGAGCCAGGTGTGGTGGCACATGCCTTAATTCCAACACTAGTTAACCATGGAGGTCTGGAGGTCTGTACAGATAGACAGAAAGTGACAGAGCTGTGTAGGAAGAGGAAGTGATGTAGCTGGGCGGAGAGCAAATCAGATGGCAGAACAGCAAGGCATATAGGCGTGGGTAGACAAGGAAGTAACTCGCATTTGGAAGCTGCAGAGTTGGTGAGGTAAGGTTGGCTGGTGGCTTTCCCTATTTCCCTGATCTCTCTAAGGTTTTCACCCCTATATTTGGCTACATGTCTTTTATTTAATAAGACCATTTAGAAATTCATCTACAAACTGGAGAAGTAAATGTTAATGTAAAATGCTATTGATATAATGTTAAAGTTATAATATTTTAATGATTAAAATCTCACATTTCAAATTGATATTCATAAATCTAAAATATAATGTATATATTTTAGTGCAACTAAGAGTTAAAAGTTAGTATATAAATACTAATGAAAATAGAGAAAGGTTTTTATTTTAATTTATTCCTTATTTTTATTTGTGTGGTGTGGGGGTCGAACCTCACACACTTCAGGAACGTACCGTAGCACCAAGCTCCAAACCCAGCTCCTGACAGGCCTGTTAAAATTACTATAAAACACAGTGTCTCTCTCTTGCATCCCCATGAATCTGAAAATAGAGATCAAATCCATGACTGCAGAAAGAGGTATATGTGGAAAGTGTACAGCGGTGAGACAAACACTGAGAAGTAGATTTACAAAAGACACATCAGATCCCAAATTAGAGCGCAGAGCCGTGTGGCAGGGCCCACAAACACAAGCGAAGGCTAGTCTCCAGGAGCAGAGGCAGTGAAAACCGGATTCACATGGTGGGGCTGCAAGGAGCCAAAACTGGGAGGAGCTGGTGCTGGAGGCACCCTCTACCTGTTCCACCCAGGTAATGGAGGAAGAATCCTGGAGAAGTCGACCACCAAACTATTCTAGCAGAGAAAGCAGGAGCTCAGCAGTACTATTACCACATACCCAAGTCCCCTCTGACCAACAGCTAATGATCTCACCAGTCACTCCCTCATTGACAGGAGCTGACCTGAATACAAACTCAGTGGATGCAGTATACTCAAAGCACAGGATTGGCAGCGAACACCTTGACCTACCAAGCCATTGCAACAGCCTCAGCCAACTAATTTTTTTTTATAAAGACGTCAAAAATATTCATTGAAAAAAAAAAGCCTCTTCAACAAACGGTGCTGCAGAAACTGAATTCCCATGTGCAGAAGAATGTAATTAGATTCGTATCTCTTACCCTGCACACACACACAAAAATCAATTGAAAGTGGATCAAAGACTTTAATATAAAACCTGAAATGCTGAAACTGTTAGAGGAAAACGGAAGAATACATTTCAAGCTACAGGCATAGGTAAAAACTTTTTGGTTAGGACTCCAATAGCACAGTAAATAACTAAGAATTGACAAATAGTATTATGGGAAATTGAAAAGTTTCTGCCCAACAAAGAAAACATTCAGCATGCTGAAAAGCAGTCTACTGAATGATAGGACATTGCCAGCCATACCTAGGAGAGAGGGCTAACAGAAGACATAAAGAACTGCAGTGTGGCGGCTATACAGGGAGTTTGAGAACATAACATTGATGGAGGAAGAGGCATATTGAACAAGAAAAATGTGAAGTATTCCAATGAGAAAATTCATAGCAAAACGTGAAAACTCAAAATAAGTAGGAGTTTAAAATATGCCGAGGGCAACAAAAATGTCTCTGTTTTTCTACTGTTTACACCAAGAGGCCATAAGGAAGGGTTGGTCTTGGAACAGATGCTGCAACGTTAAAAGGGAGAAAGGAAGTCAATCACTATTTACTTAACTCCCACTTTACATATGAAAGGCAGATCTTCAAAGTGCCCAGGGCTAAAACTGCCAAGAAGAAATTAGGCTCAAGGTGGCCCTGAGAAAAACATCAAAACCACACTTACCCACATCCATTATGTGCTGTGCATTCACTCCAGCAGTAACTGTTTGGAAACACGCTGCACGCACTCTTACAGGCTCTGGGGAGGTACCCATGAATAAATTAAATGAGTCGCTGAGTTCAGGAAACTTCGGTCATGAGAGTGAGGTTTGATACACAAGTCTCATGCATTCCAAAGAATTTCAACCTAGTTACTTTTCCAAAAAATGAAATTGAGGCTCAGAGAAGGATGCATACAAGGATAAAAAGCACATGTGTTGTAGACTCTGTGATTGCAACCCAAGTCGGCTTTACCTCCTTAACAATCATCTCTCTCTTTTCTAGTTTGTTGTTCTCTAAAAAAATAGAAAGTTCACATGAATTGCAACCTAAGACATGGAAAGAATTATAGCTATATAAAAATACCTGTCAACATTTTAAAAATTAGAACTGTTTAAAGTTTTAGACCAAATAGCAAAGACTATTCAGAGGATAGTCTTTTACATCTACATACAAAATAGTCTTTTACTATTTACATACACATATTTCAGAAACTATTATACAAATAAGAAATATCTAGTATATAGATTTTTATTAATAAGAACAGCTTTTCATCAATAAGAACATTTTACTTAAGTGATAATTGCTAGTAAGCCTCATAATTTTCAGAGATCCACGAACACTGAACTCAAAAAAGTGTTTGACCACATAGTGCAAACATTTTCCCTCAAGCATTTTGGATGTCTTCAGGCTTCTTGATACAACCAGTGTATGTATTGCTGATTGTTGAAAATTATCTAACAAGACCCCAAAAGTCACTAGTGGCATTTCATAAAATTCTATGCATGGTTCATCTCTTTAAAACTCCATCTTAAATAAATGCATACGGTCCCGTTTAGAAACAATATCAGATCCTGAAAATTTAATATACTGCATCTATGAATAGAAATGAAACATCATTCTGACAGAACAAATAGAGGGAATCTAACAGGATAAACATAAAATCTCTAGAGCGTGTTAAAAGTTGAGTGGTAGTTGAGAAGGGAGGACATGGGCTCAACATTTCAAGCAGAAAAATAATCTAAGATCTAGGGCAATGGCTCAGTGGATGAGAGCTTGTTGTATAAGTGTGAGGATGGGGTTCAGCTTGCTAGGACCCATGTGAAAGCCAGGTGGGCATGAAACACATCTGTAATTCTGTCCCTGAGACAAGCTGGTTTGCTAGACTAGCTGAGTCAGAGAGTGCCAGATTCAGTGAGAGACCCAGCTACTGCAAAAACAGAGTGGAGGAGAGCAGTCAAAGAAGACCCCAGACTTCAGTCTCTGGCCTCCACATGCACATGTGCATCCACACATACATGTGTGCCCCACACTTGGAAACATATGCCCCCACACACCTTAGAAGAAAACCAAAAACAACATTCTAATTTTTATTATTGAAAATCTACTTGTGGGAATAGTATGAAATGATTTTTTTCTCAAAGATAATGCAATATCAGTTGACTTCCATCTGCTGAGATGAGACGACCGCATGGAAATATCTTTGAAATAAGACATTGATGACATTGTTGTAAAAAGCGGAGACGCGATGTCTCAAAGGGTTCAACAGTATTTTCATCCTTCCCACATCTTCATAGTCTGCCTGTGAGTCTGGAACAAAGTTGGCATTCCCCAAATATTTGTTAATGACTAAGAAGTAATGGACTATGAGGGCTCTAGTTAAAGGGGCTGAGAGTTTTGTCTGCAGAAAGCCTTGAGAAGACAACAGCATTGGCCATTAATGAAAGGAACGGGCGTAGGTAGGAAATAAGTGAGATCCTTTTCCAGGAACTCCCAAGGAAGTAAAACATTGTTTCTTCTTTTGTACCTGGATGGCATCTTTACAGTGGTTGTAATTATCTGTTGTGTGGACCAGCCAGGTCCAGGGTCATCAGGCAGAAGGAAGATGCAGGGAAGCGTCTTCTGCAATCACTTCTAACGAGCAGTCCTTGGATTCTGCATGTAAGTGTGTTGAATTGTCTTTATTTACTGTGTCGTAAAGTTCCTTATTTTCGCAATTCACAAGTCTTAAAAGTGTTTCAGTGGTAGGTCTAGAATGTTCATCTAACGAAAACTGGCTTTGTTAAAACGTCTTAAGTTCACAAAGGCTACATTTTCAGCTGAAAAATGATTTCAGTAAAGATTGCCTTCAATTTCAGCTAAGAAATTCAGACGAGTTGTTGTAAAGTAGAAGTTAACAATGAAAAGCCAGTTTGGGGAGAAGTGGATTGGCACAGTGAACCATCATAACTGCCTGAACATGCAGACTATAGGAATGTTCCCTGTGCAGCCCCCACTTCCCCCAAGTTCTTGGTCAGAATCCTCTCACATGCTATATTTATCACCAACTATTTCCTAAGTCCCCTCTTCCCTGGAAAACTGGGAGCCCTGGGGAGCAGAGACAGTCTGAGCACAATGACCCTAACAGCAACAAGAGAACCAAAACCCACTGTATTCAGTAAGTACTTATTACCTATAATAATAGAACGACATGGAACCACAGACTCAACCAGCAGTTGCTGACAGACACTGCACTAAGCTAATGGGACAGAAAATTGAATACCTTCCCTCTTTTAGGACATGTTGGTAACAATAAGCCTCACAAATGTGTAAATAGGTAACTATACAATAACAACAGTATGTGGAATTGACTCACTCAAGGTGTTTCTTAAATAGGTAATAAGGCAAACACTAAAGAAATAAGTGTTGGGCACAGGCCTAGAGCTGAGGAGGCTGAGGAATGAGAACATTATATGTTTGAAGACACTTTGAGATACAGAGTAAGTAATAGGTCACCCAGGATCATGTAGTAAAACCCTGTTGAGAGAGAGAGAGAGAGAGAGAGAGAGAGAGAGAGAGAGAGAGAGAGAGAGAGAGAGAGAGAAATGTAGAGATGGCTTACAAATGTAGAGTGCATACTGCTCTTGCAGAGGACCTGAGTTGTTTCCCAGAACACATGTGCATGCATACACACACACACACACACACACACACACACACACACACACACACACACCTTTCAAAAAATTAAATGTATTTAAAAGAAAAAGAAGAAACCAAAAGGAACAGGTCATATGAGAAGGAGCTAATGATTGAGGTAAGTGTTACTGAGAAGACAAACTTTGGGACTTTAATCACATTTCTCCACATATCCAAGGAGAAAGGATAGACTCAAGGACAAATCTGTCTACCATATTTGCATAGTTCTTTGCTTACACCATGCAGACAAAACGCCCCAAAGCCCAGAGAGTACAGTTCGGCCCCTTGTCCTCAGCAAGAACGGACACAGCCTTTTGTACCAAGTGATTTTTCACTCTTGAAGGAAGATAGTCTTTGGAATTGTTGAACACACTGAGATGAGCACTCAGTGCATGCATTTTTTTTTCTGTAAAATTACTTTGAGTTCAAGGATTTTATGCATGAACATACTATCTAAATGTGACAGAGATTTATATAACCACTTTAATTCAATGCAACAGAATAGTCTTTTGTCTTCCCTACCCTTCTCCTCATCTCTTGTGAACTAACATAGGGACATTGTTCAAGTTGGAAGCACACAGCTTCTGCTAGCTCTAACCAGAAATCCTGCCTGAAAACTCTTTTCTTTCTAAAAAAAAAAAAAATACACCAAGGATATGAATAGACTTTTTTTTTTAATCATACTGATGGTATTCAGAATTGATGGCCATGGCAGACTTGTTCTTTATACTAAAAAATAATGACATTTTCAAGGTAAGTTGCTGTCATATTGACTGCCTGGACAGAGATTAAAAGAGCAGTAACAATAATTACAAACGTGCTTGTAGAAGAGTAGAAATTTTGACTAGAATTATAGTGGATGCTGAACCCTCTTCTCACAGTGTGATTTTTACTTCCAAGATTTCAGTTTTCTTGCCAGGAAGCTTTTGGCCTTCTAAACAGAATCCAAATTGAAATATAATTTATTGATAGAATTTATTGATGGACCTTTAAAGTTTGACATTCATCGCAATCATTAGCATCAGTGTTAAATTTTAGAATAAGAGAGCAAAGGCTTGAACTGCTTGAGTCCACCCCTTATTATTGTGACTATGAGCCAATTATCCAGTTTCCATGCCTGTTTTCCAATCTGTGAAGTAGATTCATTAAAACTCTAGGATTTTAAAATAGCTGGGGTGATTGCTGTAAGGTGGCTGGTGCAGTGACCCACGTGCTAAATGCTTAGTAAGCACTAGCTATGGTGCCAGCAAAGTCCAGCAAAGGGGCTTTCAAAATGCAAGATTTCACTTCAAGTTTGGAAGAGAGTGCGAAGGCTCAGGTGACTCAGTGGGCTGAAGAGGAACCTAGAGCTTCAGTAGGGACACAGGCACTAGACCTGATTTTGTATTTTTCCTCTCATTTCTCAATTCATTTCATCTCTGGTTGCTATAAATTCACCAGTGCCAATAAAAAGATGGTCTTTGAACTTTTATTTTAGAAAAGATCATAAGTATCAACAATTACAAGTCATTTATTAATTGAAAAAAATAAAAATAAGTACCAAAGCAGTTTTCATGGTGGCATGGATAACAAGTTAATAACAATCTTTATTCTGTACTAATGTTTTAGTAAGAGATAGCAAATGATGCATGAATAAGCAATAACATATGTAGTACTAAATCTGGCTTTTGTTTTATAGTGAATTGTCACATTTGAAAACCTCACTTAAATGTATATTTTGGTTCATATTCTGACATTTCCTTACTCAAACGAGCAATCTACTCACTCATGTGCTTAGCATACCAGAAAATTTGAGTGAATATTTTAAATATCTCTCCACTATAAAAATTATCTTAGTAATATTCATAAAATAAAATAATAATGAATACAATGAAAAAGAAATACAGATATAAAATACTTTAGTTGAATTTGTGCACATAGCTGCATAAATGAGAACAATTAAATACAAAGATTTCACTGAAATCAGAACCCAGTTTCTTTGGCTTTCTTTTTTTTATGATTTATTTTACTTATTATGTATACAGTGCTCTTTCTGCATCAGAACTCATTACAGATGGTTGTGAGCTACCATGTAGTTGCTGGGAACTGAACTCAGGACACCTGGAAGAGCAGTCAATGCTCTTAATCTCTGAGCCATCTCTCCAACCCTTCTTTGGCTTTTAAACTGGACTGAAGACTAGGAATTCCAGAAATTCTCTAGACTTTAAGCTCAGACTGGGACCCAGCCTTGAGAAGTAAGTAGTTACTGCTTCTGAGCCTCTCTTAAGAAAACTATGACTAACCTTTAATTGCATTGTGTATTTTAAAAATAGGAAAATAACATACACATGCTTATGAAGAGTCAGCGCTACAAGTTTCTAGTGTCCATCTGCATATGGAGTGATTAGTGAGTGATGAAAGATGTCCTTCTTCAGCTTTGTAATCACTGAGACCACAGTTCTTCAAGTGTATTGCTCAGATACAGGAATCAGGGATGGGATAATCCATCTCAGTGTGTGGTTATCCATCAGTTTTGTATGGGTTCACTTAGTGCACAAGAG
>CABHPR010145954.1:35573-48164 GCA_902168415.1 Peromyscus melanophrys | reverse complement strand
GTGTGGTTATCCATCAGTTTTGTATGGGTTCACTTAGTGCACAAGAGCTAGCCTCTTTCCTGTTCTAACTCAGCAGCAGCATCTCCACAGCTTCACATTAGCCTTAAAGGGTGGCAATGTCAAGACTAGCAAAGGCAAGCACTGTTTCTTCAATGAAGCAATGGTTGGACATTAATAAATTTACCACACAGCAAACCATCCTTGAAGTGAGCCCACAACATCTGCAACAGTGGAGAAGTTGCCCTCCAAACAGTTACCTGTAAAGATAGAGAATTGGAAGTCAAATGTTTTACCAGTACTCTGAATTGACTTTCATATAGAACATATCATTAATGCAGAATTTGTTAAGAACATAGACAAAAATTTATTTTGAATTCTTGCCTCATGATAATAAAAACAGATTTCAAGTCTGTTCAATTTAATTTTTATTTTTGATATCTGCCTCACTGAGGAGCAATAATCCTTGAATATATTAGTGTCTGATGGATATTAACAGCTGTATGTGCTTTGATCCACCACCATAATCAATAAACAAACAACTTTTGCTAGTTGTTCTGTCCCTCTATAGGAGATAAATCCAATCACCTCAGCCCAAGATAAGTAATATATTTTATACCACTATAGATTAAATGCATTTTATGGTTTTAAATAAGTAGAACCATACACTATATATTCTTTCATGTTGTGAGGTTTCTTTCCTTTGCACAATGATTTCAAGACTTATACATTGTTACATTTATATCAAGTGTGTTCTTTTCCTTGCTAAATATCCACCATTGAGTATGCAACTGTTCTCACAATGGCACAATTTTATTGTTTCTAATTGGGGAGACTCAAATGAAGGTTGTAAGATTTGTAAAATACAGTATTGTGAGAACACGTCTTTTGGTAAGTGTAGAACGTTTGGGTTGCATGGAGCGATAGCTAAGCTGGTTGAAAACTTGTATGTAGAATTAACTAAGAGATATATTTCTGGGTGTGTCCACAAGGGCATTTCCTGGAAGGATCAATGGAGGGCCAAAGACTCTCCTGTAGAGTGGGTACACCTTCTGGAGGTAGCCTAGATAAAAAGAGGTCTGAGAGAAAAGCTGTTGCTTCCTTAACCTAACGCTGGTGAAGGTATCTACCTTGTTGCTGTGGCCGCTACTGCTGCAGACATCCTTCACTGAAATTGAACCCAGATTCTTTGGCTTTTCACCTCAAACTGAAGCCCAGGCATTCCTGGCATTCTCCAGACCTCCATTTGAGACTGAGACTTCTGTGGTGACCAGTCTCATGGAATAAACAGCTAGCAGATTCTAAGACTGACCAATGCAGTATGTGGTGACCAGTCTCATGGAATAAACAGCTAGCAGATTCTAAGACTGACTAATGCAGTATGTGGTGACCAGTCTCATGGAATAAACAGCTAGCAGATTCTAAGATTGACTAATGCAATGGCAGCTATTGTTGAACCGCCCACACCATATCCTCTGAGACAAGCTAATACATCTCCATTGAATATATGTTCAGTCTATTGGTTCCGTTCTACAGAGACCCTGACTAACACACATGGGTATATGTTTAAGACTTTAAACGATGTACAGTAAAAGGTTGGATCACTTTGCGTCTACACCAGGCATGTTGGGTAACTCCAGCTGCACTTCATCATCACCAAAATTCAGGTGGAGGGCAGTTCTTGTTCTCTTGGTGATCCTTACTGAATGACCCTTACTGAAACTTCCCAGAATGCACAGCTTTCCCAGATCTGCACCCCGCACTCGTCTTGCTATTGAGATTTGGTCAGCTGCACTCTGGGCTATGTGCTGAGGGACAAGGAGGAACTAGGCAAGTCTGATAGAACAGTGAATGTATTCCCAGAGTCTAGAGATCAATATATCTATGCTATTCAAATCCCATAATGCATTTCTAAGTCTGCTAGAAATAACAGTAAAAAAAAAAATCAACTTAGAAATACATGATTAGAGGGGAAAAAAATCTGGTTTTGGTTGAAATGATAGTGTAATGGAACACAGCACTGAATAAACATGTCCAGGGCATTCCTGAAGAGACTGAGGATACATATGGGAAAGATATTTTAAGTCTGTTTCTCTCTCTCTCTCTCTCTCTCTCTCTCTCTCTCTCTCTCTCTCTCTCTCTCTCTCTCTCTCTCCCCGCCCCCTCTCTTTCTCTCCCTGTTAGAAATTCATGGAAAACTGCCTGTAAGGTGACTGTGTGTGCTTGCTGGAGGCAGATGCTACATTCTCTTCAATGGTGAAAGAAAAAAATCACTTTGAGGAAGACAAAAATAGTTTTGTTTTAGTTTTATAAACTATGATTAATTAAAGGCACCAGTTAAAGTTTATTGGTGGTTTTGTTTCTTTGAAGTTTACAAAGAATTAATACTGATAACTAGTATATAAACACATTACTAATACATAATTAATAAAAATGTAAGGTTACTTGGAGACATTTTCCAGCTTTTCTGTTCACCAACATTCATCTCATGTGGCTATGTCAAAGCCTCTTCCTGGACTTGGGAGGTACCATGGGAAACATCAGAAACATCTGTCTTCATCTCATCGTGAATTTACCTCCAAAACTGGGTTCCTTCCTGGTAGCTGGGGACATTCAGGCAGGAGTTGGCCCATATGTTATGATATACACCTGAGCTAGCAGTGAGGGATCTGGTTTTACCCCAAATATTCTCACCTCTAGGGACATACCAGTTCTTCATCTGTGAAGTAATAGCCAGTGTTAAGAGGAAAAGCTTGGAGAAAATAATCCTTCCTCCCTATTGCCTTGAAGGCCTTGAAGAAAAATACTTAAAATGTTTTTTTTTCCTGTACTTTCCAAAGAGTCAATAACAACTTAGCAAAGATTGACTTTGTAAAAACTTTCTGTGACTTGAAAGTATTTCCTCTTTAAAGGTCAAAGGTAAGAAGAACATTTTAAAATTCGCTTTCAGTTAATCAATAGTCTAGAGTCTTGCAGTGATTATTGTCCTAAAGAGACAGTACCCCACCAGGAAATGGTGGGTGAACTCAGATTGCCCATAAATGGTTGTTTTTTGTTTGTTTGTTTTCTCTGTTAATAATTTTCTTTCACTGAAAGGCCTGCATGATCAGACTCTTCTAGCTGTTGCACAGAAGCTGTGAAATCAGAAGAAACTGCTGAAGGTTTTTGTGTTGTGGGCAAGAAAGGAAGGTGGTGGCTGAACTTCTCACTGCAGAGTAGTGGCTCTCTGTCCTGGGAGCGAGCTATAAGGAACCAGAAGACAGAGAAACACTATGAGAATGAAAAGAAAAAGAAAAAAAATCAAGTCAGAAAGTTGATATAAAAATGTTTTTTTGTGGTACTTGGAAACTACTATGGTCAATTTTGCCTTATATGTATTTGGAAGTCAAGAGGGGCACCTGATTCAATTTAACAAGCTTATCAGAATTTCAGAGGTTGATATAAGTAGTATGGCCAATTCCCAATATATCAGGGTGTAAATGATAATTCCAGAATGCCCTGCCCCAGTCAATGCCTACACCTGCTTAAATCAGCAGGAAGATCTATCTGGTATATATATGTGTGTGTGTGTGTGTGTGTGTGTGTGTGTGTGTGTGTGTGTATGAAAATTCCTATAGGTCACAACTGGTCTAGATGATAGCTAATGGAATAGAAACCACAATTCACAGAGACCTTCCCTGGGACCTGCCTGTGGCTGTTCTCAGGCTACCTGTGCGGAGGAATTTTGAATTTCATGTTGCACATAGGCAAGAGGTCATTAGTCTCTAGCTTTCAAAATGTTCTCTATAACTCATGGGCATGAGTTCTCTATAACTCACTATGTACTCCCAGACAGGCTAAAAAAGCAGGAGAAAAAGACAGTTGCTAAATGAATCCCATTGTGTCAGCACAGCATAGTCTCATGGGCAAAAGGAAATTAACTTTTTGTAGAGACTGAATCTTCAGACTTTTTAATAAAAGAAATAAAAAAAATCCAAGTATTAGTAACTTAACTAGGTATACATTCAAATGAATGTTTATGCCCCCTAAATTCACATGTTGAAACCTAGATTTCCAACAGGATGTAGTCTCATGGATGGAATAAGTTTCCTTATTGACGAGACCCCAAGTCACTCCCTGGCCATTTCTGCTATGTGGGGACACAATGTGAAGATGGGCATCTATGGACCAGGAAATAAGTTCTCATTTGATCCCAAATCTGTTGGCACTTAATCTAGGACTTCTTAGCCTCCCAAACTGTGAGAAATATTTTTGTTATTGTTGCATGTAAGCCAATCAGACTCCCTAAAAAGATGCCATGGCCCACAGAAACAAGAAGCAGTCTAGAGAACACAACACTCACATTCCCATGAGGTGGGGTGGATGGTTTTTGGTCATTTGGTGGATTACGGATGTTTGCAATCATTTACTGGGGATATAGAAATATAAGATAAAAAAACAATTATTAATCTCAAATATTTTACATTGGTATAGATTTTGGAATATTCATACAAATCTAAAGTTATTTTTGTTATACTAAGTATATGTTTCTAATCTTGTTTAGAGTGTTGTGCTTATGTAGCTTATTTAAAAATGTAATGTGTAATTAAGAAATGCAGGTTAGTAATTAGTCATCTATACTAATCAAACTTGTAGTCATATTAGGTATGTTTTCAAAGTTAAACAAAGATATATTTTAGAAAGATAGATGGTCTTCAAACACTTCAAAGACCTACAGGATATAGCATTTGAAATATTTTGTTAACATATTGGCTTTTCAAGACAGTGAGACATATCTGCTCCTGGCAGCACCAATTAACTTCAGAGAAGATGATAAGCATCAAAGAAACTCCATATGGAGTTTGCTTTCATTATGACAAAGCTAGCCATTTGGGCAAGAAACTGCCCTTGCCGTGACTGCTGATTGTATGCTGTACAAACTGGACAAGCAGGACACAAAGAAAAAGATTGCTAAACTTTGCCAAGATAAGGCGGGACGGTCCTTTAAAATTTCTGCTTTATAGTAAAGTCTGCCAGAAATTCAGCAGGACACACGGGAAAGCAATAGCTGAATTTTGCCAAAATAAGGCAGAGAAGTCCTTCAGAATTCCTGCTTCATAGAAAAGTCTATCAGGTCTCCTAGGCCTATAAGCTGAAGATGAATGCCCCAACGTTGCAGTGGAACTTTGGGTGACCGTCCATCCAGCCAGTTATCTCTGTCATTTGGAAGTGGTCTGCACTGCACTTCCTGTTTACTCAGGTAATATTATATCCTTCTGGGATCTTTGATGGGGTTGAAGATTAGGTAGTTATAGCTGCAGTTTTCTTTAGTTATGATAGAATGTAAATTAGGTACAAAGCTTTGGATTCATTAAGATAAAATAAAAATGGAGTATTTTTTCTGAATATGCCAAATACAAATGGACTGGACAATGTAAATGTAATTCTTACCTGATAATTGTTCTTATTCTTTATAGTTTTAATATGTTAGAGTTAAAACCTTTCCTTTTTATTTAAACGAAAAGGGGGAAATGTGAAATATTCCTTTACATTGCATGAAGATGTGTCACTGTGATTGGTTTAATAAAAAGCTAAATGGCCAATAGCTAAGCAGGAGGTATAGGCTGGACTGCCAGACAGAGAGAGTGATGGGAGGAAGGAAGGGGGGGTCCCCAGCCAGATATTGAGGAAGCAGATGAGCAGTACAGAGTAAAGGTAACTGAGCCAAGTAAAAGACCATAGATTAAAAGATATGGATTAATTTAAGTTATACAAGCTAATGGGATAAGCCTAAGCTAAGGCCAAGATTTCATAATTAATAATAAGTCTCTGTGTCATTTTTTTTTTTTCCATGAGCTGGCAACCCAAAGAAAAATCCATCTACAGAGGAGTCCAACAGCTGAGCCTGGAGCATCCAACCCACAGTTATTGCATTGTTTCTAAGCTTCACGATCGGAATGAATGTGTGCTGCCAGCTTTGACCTCACTCTGGACCTCTCACTCCGTGCTTCTGTCTCCTCTCTCCCTTCCGGGAAATGCTCTCATATGCCTGTTCCACCATTTTATCTTGTAATGTATAGAGTTTTGTTATGCATGATCCACACGTGTTAAAGTAGCTGGGAATGAGGAAGAATAGATGCAAAACAAATGACTATGACCAAGGAACCACAGCATAGTGTGCTGCAGCATCCTTCTAATTTCCAATATTTGTCTATGGTGGTTCACTTTAGTAAATTTGCCAGAAATGCCCCCTTAGTTCAGGGTGACTTTCCTTTGCCCATAGAACATTGTAAACTCCAAAACCTGCCCTTCTTCCCAAGACTCTTGAGAGGGGATGTTTTATGACTCTGATGACTTAGCATTGTGGTAAAATTAATCTCTGCTCATAGAGACAGCATCACTTGAGGCTGTTTGGCTATCTGTCTGGGTTTCTGTTTCAGCTAGACTTGGCTGATTCTTATGTTGACTTGTGCCCTGAAGTCTCTGATACTGTCTTTTCCTGTGGGAGCCTGGAGACTCGACCCTCTTAGACCATTGTATGTTCCAGCTTCTTGCCATTTAACTCATGATACTTAAAACAGGGGACTGGCATTTTCCATGGCTTGGGAGAGAATGTCACTTCCTTTAATCCTTGTGTAGTGAAGGTACCTCTTCATAAAATGAGACTAAATAAACTGCTTTAATATAATTCAGTTCCATGTATTTTTCTATTGCAATAGATGATACAGAATAAAGCATCCCCTTCGACTTCCTTTCCCAGCTGCAACACCTTCCTAATGTTTTCCTAAGTAGCTTACAGAGATACATTTTATAAATGTAACAAATTCACAAAAGGGTGTATATATACTTTGATATAAACTCCTCCAGTACTTTTGTATGTTTGGAATAGTTCGTACACTATGTTTATTCCTGTATTCCTGGTAGTTATAGAACTTGCTAGAATTGTCTGGTGAAGCAGTTGAAGAACAATGCTGTGGGAGCTGGAGGGGAGGGTGGCCCCTGTCACCTTCACTTGGTTCCCAGTGACTTCTTGTTTCGCATCGCTTTGGCACTCCGCATTCCTTTTGTTAGTATTCACTTGGCATGGCTTTTGTCTTTTGTTTGAGGATAGAGTTTTTTCTTTGTAATCCAAATGGAGAATGTTCTTAAGCCATTATGTGAGCTTAGCCTAATTATGTTCATTGGTAGGAGTGGCTGTTTTCTGTCCTGTGATGTTAGACTCCTTTCAGAGCTTTGAAAGTTCTTTGCTTTGTGTATCAGCAGTGTTTAAATGTGCTCTTGTCTTTGCTTTTGATTTATGGAAAAGAAGTCAGAATATTTGTTCCTCCAATTTTGACCAATTTTATATTTCATTAAAGATGATAATATTTATAATTGAACTTACAATTTTGACATTTGCCCCAATCTTTTTCTGTGGCTAGATAGATCTGAGAGTCATCACAATTTTCCCCTTTTGAATTTATTGGTCCCCCTTTTTTTTCTAAATAATTGTTTTTGGTTCTAATCAAATGTATGCATATGTTTCTATGCATGGATATGTACATGTGTGTATATGTGCCTATGGAGACCTAAAGAGGGCTTCAGATCCCTTGGAGCTGGAGTTACAGGTGGCTGTGAGTTGCCTGGCATGAATTCTGGGAACTGAACTGGGATGAGCCATCTCTCTAGTCTCTCTGCTCAGTCCTTGATCAGCTAAATCTCTATTATCTTGTTTACCATCAAATTCTTTATGAACAGATCAGAGTAATTTCCTTCAAATTTACATTTGGCATCCTCTTTAAATATATGTTGAAATTTTTTTGATTTCAGGGAACTCTTAAATAATCATATATCTAAATGTTTGCCTTGTCTTTTTTATTTCAATTTATTCTATGAGCTCCTGGTATGCTATCTAGGGCCTCCTTACTTATCTTGTATATCTGTGAAGAGGTAATGGAAAATTCTTGTCTTTTTATTAACGTTTTCATTCTCTGACTATGAAGCAGAGACTCTAAAAGAGAATTTTGGTCGCAACATGCAAATAAATCTTCTTTCAATACTAGTAGCTAGATTGCAGTCAGACACCAGTGTGGGATTTAACTAAGGCCTTCCTCAGGTTGCAGATGTTAAGCTGAGCTAGGCGAGTGGGTGATGCTAGATGGTTAAGAGCAGCATAGGTTTCAATTCTGTTGAAGCATAAAGCAGAGGCTTTGCTCAATGTCCACATCAAGTGTCAGCATGACTGAAGGGAAACATGAGGCTGCTTTAGATTATTTTCTCCCTACACAGAGAAATGCTTCATCTGTAGGCTTTGAACTGTAAATTAAGAGAGAAAAAAACCCTTAACTGAATGCTTACCTCCTATAAAGCACAATGACAAAATTGAGTATGTGAATGTTACTTACAAATCAATTTCTGGATTTCTGAAGTAATATTTATAAGGGTTCAGATTAAAATGTTAATCCTCTGTAGCTCATTATGGCACTGGCAACAAGAAAGAGTGGACTAGACTGTCCCCAAAGGAATGGAAGCAAGATCTTTCGGCTTCGGTGTAGCTGGTTTAGTCTAGATGGGTAGAGGCCTTCAGTTAAAGAATAAAACCATGTTGCCAAAGAGATTCCCAGCATCTCTGGTTTAGGCCAAGCCTGGAACCAAGGGGAGAGCAGCCAGCACAGCCCTGTGCCAGATCCCCACTCGGGGTTCTTTGAGTGACACTTGATTTCCAGCTCTTCCTCAGAGGAGCATGGCCATGGCATTTTGTAACGCTCAGGCATGAGAACCTGGAAGAGGCACCAGGTCCGGGTTCTGCGTGACAAAACTGAAAAGGAATCCGAAGGAAGTGAGTGGGGTCTGTGAGCAGTGCCAAGAGGACCTGCAACTTCAAATTCCTCGGCTGCTCGCTGAATTACGTACCCTCCCTTCTGTGGATGTCACACATATTTTCCTCTTCCTGGCGTTTCCTCTTTTCAGTCTCCGCCAGAGACAGGAGATAACAAAGTATTTCTCCCAGCACATACTGAAATCAATTTTGCCAGTAAGTACAGATCCTAAAATGAAACTGTCTTGACCCTCTCATAAAAGGAGGCGTTTTCAATTGCTTGCTGATGGCTAGGAAGTATACATCATTTTTCATACTCATAGCCTTAGTAATCTGTCAGGTGTCTGGACATTTCATTACCAGCAATATTTTACTATCTATCTATCTCTGCTCTTCCAAGTGCTTATTTTTAACACTGAGACAATAGATATTAACCAGTCAATGAAAGAGTATTCTGATATATGATGTTTGAGAACAGGTGTCCTGGTACCAGAGAATGTGGTTCAACTCGGCTGCATACTAAATTCTCTCCAAGCCTTGAAAAATCAGTGTCAACACAAGTACTTACCTGTAGAATGGTGGTGAGGAGTAAATTTATCCTGTGTTTAATGGTATCTACATTACTGGATAGTCTGATGCGTGCTGTGATATCAGTATTAAAAACAATGAGAGATGCTGTGAAGAAAGAGAATATAATAACAGGACAGAATGACAGGGTAGTCCTTTAGATACAGTTGTTAGAGAAACTGCTCTGGGAAGGTTTTGCTTGGGCAGACTTGAGTGAACTGAGGAAACCAATCACAGAAATACTTGGAGAGAGGGTTCCAGGCAGAGGAAAGAGCAAGTATAAGGACGTCAACTTGGAAACAGTATTATTATATTGAAGAAGCTGGCTTGGTTGTGCTATGTCATTGTGTACTTGGTCCTTCTGGAACATGAGACAGGGACAGAGAAAGAGATGTGTGTGTGGTGCTGGGGGCAGGTGGGGGGACTTAAACTTGATTTCATGGACAGACAGAGAAGATAGAATGTAGACTACACATTTTTCTGACAGGCTTGGTGAGTAAGCTCTTAGAATCCGTTCACTATCTCAGTCATCTGTTACCCAATAAGATGCAGCAGTCCTCTAAGGATGGCCCTGGCACCAGTTTATCAGCGTTTTTGGAATCTTGTAATAGTACTAATTATTGGGCTCTAGGCCAATCCTAGTACATGAGAAATTCTAAGGGTATGGCCCAGCATTTTGTTTTAATCAGACTTCCTGCTGATGCTCATATGCACTGAAATTATTCCCTTGTGACAATTGAATCTGGTCACTACTAATAATTAAACTTGACCTCACCTGCTACCCCTGTTAAGATATATATGTGTGTGTGTGTTTCATATATATATGAATATTTACATATGCATATATATGAAAATGTTTAAAAGCAGAAGAGAATCAATATTGTACTGTTTATAGATTAAATGGTCTCATCTATATAAAAGCTACTGGAAAAGGATCCTTCAAGTGCCTACTACAGACAATGCTGAAAGACCAGTTAAAGAAGAGAAATATTTTCTTGACTCACATATAGCAAGATAAGACAGGCAGTTGGTGTGTTCATGCTTGATCTATTAAATGTCATATTTTTCATGATGACATGAAGTTGGGACCCAAGGAAGAGAGGGGGTAATTATGTTTGGGAAGAGCACCGAACCAGGGCCATTTTCCTAGGTGTGGCATATCTATAGACAACCAAAGCTATCCTTAGTCTAGAAACTATGGAAAGGCTGGGCTTACTGAACTCCTAAGAAGAAGTCATATATATATATATATATATATATGTATATGTATATGTATATATATATACACACACATATATATACATATATATGTGTATGTATATAACATATATATTATATATATGCATGAGACATGAAAGTGACAGCCAGTTTACTACATCATTGCATGCAATAAGAGCCAGACAGAATTCAAAGAGTAAACAGTAAGCTATTAAACATTGAGGACAAGAAAAATAATGACAGAACTGAGCCCAGATCTTGAAGGGCCTTTACATTTCTAGTGCCCAAACATCAATTTCCGTACTGGTCTGTAACTTTTTTTTCTGGAGGAAGTCTGGAGGAAAGCGCATTTTAAATACAGCAGGGACAGGGGAGAGAGAAAACAGGAGCACATCTCAAAGTGAAGCCCAGGCGGAAAGACAGACGGGTAGCTTTTCATTTTGTTCTCATCCCTTCCTTCTCCAGCTGATAACCAGGATGACAGACCCACTCAGCCTTCTGAGAGACAATGGCGGTATGGGAGGAGAGAAGGGAGAAAAAGAGACAAAATGGAGGCCCAGGATAGATAGAGAGAATCAGGGAGTCCCCTGGAGATTCACTGTTTTTAGGGCCAGGCAGCCTGTAGTTGAGTTTTTGACACTAAAGTAACTGAGTCTTGGAGTTTTGAATCCTTTGTGGCACATTATTTATGACTGAGTTCTTTGTAAGTAGTTATTTTTAATGACTTTGTTCCCACACTAAGCCCTTGGTACCACTGTGCTAGCGGAGCCCTGTGAAAAATCGACCACTTTGTTCTGTTTATAAAGGATGACGGATTTATAGTGCTGAAAATAAAACCCACAGTGTCCATAAAGCTGGCATTCTTGGTCCTGTGACTTACCTTACTCCACATTTAAACATGTTTTCCCAGCCACAACCATAATCATGGTTTACTGCCCCGCTCAAAGATGGAGGCTTCCAAAAGTTGACACTCTCTCCCAATTAAAGTCAAGAGTCTGAGTTTCTCCCAGCTCCTGCTCTTAGGTTACTTGGTAGACAGGAGGAGGCTTTCTGTAAACACCACCAGTGTGCATTACCTCTCAGTAGTTTGGGGTCTGAAATTTTCCACTCTTAACAGACACTTACCACATTTCTAAGGAAAACAAAGAGACCTTACTTTAGCACCATAATGTGTAGTTTCAATGTAATTAAATTGCATACACATAGTCACACTCAGGCAGAAATAGGATGTCAGCTCCTAATTTGCTACCAAAAACATTGTCTCCGGTTATTTTCCAGAGATGAGAGTGGTAACGTCAGTAATTGGAGAGGAGAATAAACAAAGTTAGCATCAAATTATAGTCTGACAAAACTTAAAATTCTGCGTTTTAAGGTCTGTATGAGCTCATCTGTCATGGAGCCCAAAATAAACAAGTGTCCAAGATGGAAACAATGGTGTAGTTATAATCATCTATGCAAATGAGTCAAATGCCCAGAATGCCTTCTGTTAGGGGCAAAGCAAAAATATGAGTAGGTGAATGTTCCACTTAATATCCCTGACAGACAGTAAGATTGCTGAACAATCACATAAGCACATACTTTTGTTCTATCTGTAAGACAATAACAACAATGTTGGTGAAGCATGGAACTCACTGAGTTGTTGATTCCATGGGTTATGAGTCTTAATAACCAGAGAGTCTTAATGCTGATCCTTTGAGGCCTGCATAAGACCTACACAAGCAAGCCAGTGAAAATTCTAGCATGGATGCAGGAGAGGCACACATGGCCCCCACTCGTAGCTGAGGAGCTATTGGTGGCTGATGGCTGCTTGAGTGCAAGTCAGTTTTCTTCAGGGGTGTGGCCCCTGCTAGCTTGTTAAAGTGGATTCTCCTGGAGAACACAGGCAGTACTAATTGCACTCAGCAGGTTATTAAAAAAAAAAAGAGGATGCGAAGCAGGGAGACAAGGAGTCTGGGAGGAGCAGGAGGGCAGGAAGGAGGGGTAGGATGCTGTGGGATGGTCTGTATGTCAAACATGTTGCTTATTGGTCAATG
>CABHPR010145954.1:0-28335 GCA_902168415.1 Peromyscus melanophrys | reverse complement strand
ATATATATATATATATATATATATATATATATATATATATATATATACATAACTGTGTGTATGCATGTATGTGTTGTAGCAGCAAAGCTACCTGTACCTATGTGTATACCTATACAATCCAACATTTCACATTCAGTATTATCAAAATTAAAAAGGGCCTCCACTTCCATGTCTGTAATGTAGGTGACTCTTGAGATCTCCCTTGATGTAGCCTTCTTCCAGTCAGCATTTGAGCACAGTAATATCTCATTCAGACCACCTTTCCCATTTTTTGTTGATGTTAGTGAAATTCAAGGCTCACTGTGCCTTACTGAGGCTGGAGTCACTGAGATTGCTAATTCAATTTCATTTCCTAGTCACTACTGTCAATTAATTTTTCTTGTAGCCCAGATCTTACTTACCTTGCTGTTGCCGCTTAGAAAAACTGTCTCTGGGCCTATTTATTTCTAAAACTCTGAACAAATTGGTTTTTTAAAAATCTTCTAAGTTCCTCAGAATTTTGCCTCTACCTTATATTTTAAGATAAGGAAGGGGTTGATCAGAAATTCCAATGAGGTATATTCCGTATATTCTCTTTCAGTCAAGCCATCTTGAAAACCTTTCTTAGTTCTTATTTATGATTTCTGAAATGCTATTAGATCAAAACCTGATCAGTATGCTATACCAGGACATGCTGGTTAAATGTCAGGTTTCATTTTAATATATCACGCATCTTGCTTTCATTATGCTTTCATGACTGGCTTCCCAATAAGCAGATTAAGCAGCTTCTCAGGCACCACGAGATCAGGACAGAGCAGATTGCATTTCTGCAGTACTGTGATCAATACACTTGCGCTGCCTGTGGGCTAGAACACATCCAAGCACCAGTACACACTGTTTTTCCAGCACCATCAATCTGGGACTAGCTTGATGACTTCTTCATCCAATATGTACTAGCAGCTTCTTGCTTTATACCCAGGCTTTCCTGTTGCAGGCATGAAATTCTGTGGAATTTACTCAGTGTCCAAACAGGCATAGCAAATAGATCAAACTCCAAGAAGTTGGAGTGAGTCAGGGTTGTGATATTTGCATGGTTCTCTTATAACAAGGCTGACCCAATTTCATGTGGAAGAACTGTCCACTTTTCATTATTAGGTTGCTCAATGGATTTTCCACTTCACTTTTTAAATTACTCTGCTATAGACATCTTTATGGGTATAATAGAGTCCTATGGCCTCATTTTCTAACTAAACCATGACCCACCATCTTCACTGATGCCAAGGGTATTCCTTTCAGTTTACAATAATGTTTATTAACATATTTCACAACTAAAGTAACTTGATGCGTTTTTAACTGGGGCAGAAAATAAATAATATCTTTGAGAGCAATGTCACGATCCTAGAATAATGAACCACAAAGTACCAAGGTTCCATATAACCCTCCAAACTTACCACACACTCGTGTGACCGTAAGTGATCCTGCACAGGCATATTGCTATCACACAACTTTACAGTTTCCACCAAGGGTTACTCTTAGTACACAATCAATGACTTCGGATAAGTGCATGTGGATGTCTGTCTAGCACAATAGCTTCATCACAGCTGTCCTGGAAGTCCTCTATACTGCATCCTACCGATTGGTCCTTTCCTCACCACATATCTATGGTAGCTACTCACTTTTTTTCATTGTAACCATAAACGTCCCCTTTTCACAATGAAAATATGCACTATGTAGTTGTTTTTGATTGGCTTCTTTCACTTAGCTGTATGCATTTAATTTTCTTCGTTTTTTTTTTGTTGTTGTTGTTGTTTTGGTTGGTTCTAGTTCTGTTTGTTTGTTTTGCTTTGTGTTTTGTTAGCAGTTTGCCATGATATAAAAAGACATGTTGGTAGAAATGATAGCACATCACTTAGAGACAACACTTTGGTCTGTGGAAAACATTGATTACTATAGCTCTAGGTCCTCATAAGAGAAGCTTCTTTGTTCAGTGGACAGCAGTTGACCTGGAAACTCACAACTTGTCAAAGTACTTGATTAAGTGTCTATGGAGTATTCATTTATAAATGAGACATCTGTATCATATACCCTCCTTACCAAGGCTCAGAGAACACTATAGAAGAGGGGAAGGAAAATTATAAGTGCTGGAATTTGAGGAAGAATGGGGCTAAATGGTATCTTATAAATAAACAGGATCAATGCAATCATGACACGTATAAGCCATACTTACCTGCAGAAGACATGTACAAGACCAAGCTGGCCAACATTCTAGCATGGAGCAGGGAAGGACCCATGAGCTCCCATCCATAGCAGAGAAATTATGGATGTTTGATGGCTGCAGGGGGAAGAAGAATCAGTTTTCTTTAGGAGTTAGTCCGTTGTAGGTCTACAGTGCTCCAGGGGATGGCCAACACCTATAAGTATATGGACTGCATAAATTGAATTCAGTAATGTATTTTTTTTTAAAAAGAAGACATGATGTTGGAAGAGTTGGGAAGTGGGAGATGAATTAGGTCCTGGAGAAGTTAAAAGTAGGACAGGGTGGGTAAATATGATAAAAAAATACATAGTATGCACATATGAATTTATCAAACATTAATAAAAACTATATTAAAGTAAATAAGTATTAAAAATTGAATAATAATGATAACATAGTTTCTTGGAATTTGGGTGCACAAAGGTATGTCCTGTCTATGGTCTGAGGACCACATGAGTTCTAGAACAAATATAAATGCAGTTCAACACAATTGTATACCATACAATCATGTTACAATGCCAGAAGGTTGGGCATCTCTGTAAGGAGCAACTAATACATTTGGGAAAAAAATTGCTCTGGTCTAAGTGTTTGTATTCCATGATTCATAGAATAATACTAATCTCAGTGCAGTAATGTTGAGTTTTGGCACCTAAAGGAGGTGATTACATTATCAAGGTGGAGTCCTCATGAATGACTGTCACTCGTTAAGGATGTCTGAGCAAGCCTATTTTCCCTTTTTCACGATGTGAGGACACAGAGAGTTTATCCACAAGGGCCCAGTGCTTGCTAAACATCATACCTGCTAGTTTCTTACATTCAGATATGTAAACAATGCAGTTCCTTTCTTGGGTATTTTGCTGGGTGAGCCTGAATGGGTTGAGGAAAATGACAAGATTGAGATTATTTGCATCTTTTTCTTCTCTATCAATAAATCACAAGAGAACCTAAGCAAGACAATAGGAAAGATACTGTGATTACATGATTCTCAAATACCTATTTAGGAAGAAAAAGATTTATAAAATCATTTACTTCATCAATTTTGGAGGTTATGGGCTTATGGAATATTTAGAATTGGGGTTAGACATTTAGGAGTAATGAGTGGGAGGAAATAGGGGCATAAGCAAAAATGAGAGTGGATTCATAACATGAGAATCATTCTGACATTTTTTTAAAGTTGGTTCAAGTCAATAAAAAAATTCTCTTAGTCACAATATCATACACTCCATGACAAGACAAGAACACAAGACTCAACACAAAGCAGCAGAAAATTCTCTTGACTGTGGGACGCATGCAGGAAAAGTTTAGAATGCAAAGTTGGACTCAAAATCAAGAGACTGTAGCTGGAATCACGTTGGGAAATTTAAAAAAAACTAGCAATAACAACAACAAACCCACAAACACCATTTCTAGGTGGTTTTAAAAATAAATTCCATGCATGATTTGTATTTTTAATTGAGACTTTATATGGAGCTTATCAGACACTGGAAGGAAGTATGTGATTGAAGCACTGTTTTGAAAATGTGTCTTTTCTTTTGCATCGAAAGGATTTAAAATTAGGTTCTTATGAGTCTAGTTTCTGATTTCACTAGGAGATACAATATCACAGCAAACTTCCTGGTCCTCTGGATCTTACAATCTTTCTGCTCCTTCTTCTGCAATGTTCCTTGTGCCAGGAATCAGCCATGAAAACACACAAAGTAAAAATACACAGACTGAGCAGGTTGTATTTACATATTTGGGAATATATATGTATATCCATATTCATATATGTATGTAACACCAATTAATGAGAAAGGAGATCATTAACTTGAAAGAAAGAAAGAAAGGGTATATGGGCAAGTGTGGAGGAAGGAAAGGAAAGGTGAAAATGATGTAATTATACTATAATCACAGAAAATAAAAATAAGTACAATTAGTTCTTTTACTAGTCCGAGAAAAATAGGACTTAACTTTGTGAAGATGAACACAAAGATTGTGAAGTAAAACTTTTTCAAACCAATAGAAGATAATAAAAAAGAAGCAAATACAGGAGAGAAGAAATCATAGACATTCAAATAGTCTAGATATTGCCTGGAAAAGGTACCCAAGCCTTCCATATAATTATGCTACAACTTTCTTCTCCTTCTGTAAAAAGTCAGGAAAGATGGAAAAGAATTAAAACACTAAATGTAATCCAATGCAAGCAATTAGCACATTTGCTTTTCTTCTTATATTACAGAAGATTAAGTCTTTAGAATTAAAAATAAAATACGATGCTAAATTCCAGTTATCTCCAGGGTATTTGAGGTAACTGGCAGAAGAGCTAAACACAGACATCTCAATATTCTGACAAAATTAAAGCCTTAATCAAAATGTCAAATTGTTCTTTTTCTAACAATAATTAATTACAGAGATTGAATAATTAATTAGTTAATAAATAATAATGATTAATTGCATAGAGATTGAACCTGCTATAATTTGTTAAGAAAGAGCTTATTCTATCTGTAGGAAATCTTAACTATTTAGACCATGTCTAAATCCATGCCAAAACCTATGCCAATGCAGAAGCAACAGTTGTAATGATAATATTGATTTTCAACTTAACAGTATCTACAATTACTTAGGGGACAAATTTCTGAATGCATCTGTATGGAATTATTTAGATTGAGTTAATTGAAGTGAGAAGATTCAACCTAATGTGGTGGCACCATTCTGTGGTCAGGGTCCCAGACTTAATATAATAGAGAAAGTGAGTGCTGGTACTCTTCTTTCCATTTCTTAACTACAGATACAATGTGACACCACACCTTCCTGCCATGACACCATCTTCTCAAACTGTGAGTCAGAATTGTAACATAAATCTTAAAAGGTCTTATAATAAAAAACAAACAAACAAACAAACAAACAAAACCCAGAGCCAGATATTGGGGTGAAAGCTAAAAGATCAGAGAAACAGAACACACCACAGCCAATCTCACCTCACCAATTCCTCAGCTGATCCTGTTTCCATGAATCCTCAGACAGAAAGCATCTGAGTCCTCACCCCTGAGGGTCTCAGTTGAAATGCTGCAGCCACTAGCTTACCTCTACGAAATCCTCAGCCCAAGAGAGTTACTTCCTGTATACTCACACCTTATATACCTTTCTGTGCCCTGCCATCTTACTTCCTCTCTCCGCCCAGCTATATCACTTCCTCTTTCTGCCCAGCTCTATCACTTCCTGTCTGTCTGTACAGACCTCCAGACCTCTATGGTTAACTAGTGCTGGGATTAAAGGCATGTGCTACCACTGCCTGACCTCTATATTTAAAATAGTGGCTAGCTTTGTCCTCTGGTCCCCAGGCAAGCTTTATTTGTTAGTGCACAAATAAAATATCACCACTCAGAATAAAGTCTTTCTCCCTTAAGTGCTTTTTAAAAAATTTATTTTTCATCATGGCCACAGTTTTCCCTCCTTCCTTTCCTTCCAGTCCCTCCCCCATCCCCCCTCTCTTCCTATTCCCCAGTCCACTCCTCCTCCATTTCTTTTCAGGAAAGGGAAGTAATGAGAAAAAGTATCTAAGGCAGTAGCTTAGTAAAATTCTAGGTACAGTATTTAGAAAAATGAATAGCCATCCTAAATGATTAAACACACACACACACACACACACACACACACACACACACACACACACACACCCTGCACATATGTTATCTGTACACATATATACCCAAATGTATGTAGCATGAAAACATCTCTTATTGACTCAGTGGCAGGTCCACACAAAGTCATGAACTATCAAAATTGTTTTATTTTTCACACTTATTAAGTAAAAGGCTTGGAAATTCTACCATCTTTGACTTCTCTGCTCCTCACTCATCAAATAGTCACAATCACGCCTACCATCATTGGTTTGTTAAGAGAACTGAATGAGATCACACAGTAAGTGTTTTGTGCAGTGAGTGAGTTACGGAAATGACTATTTTCTTTCAATCAAAACACTACCATGGCAATTACAAGAGTTGTTAAACAAAAATACTAATACTTCCTTAGACAGAATAAACTGTTTCAAAAGAATCTAATTTTAGTTACTTGTATGAATTTTTAGATTTAATTTGGTGTTCAAAAGGGGAAAAATGAATGTGTTAAAATAGGTCTCAACACATCATCAGCATAAATGAGACCTTTCATTTCAGCATATCTAACCAATGATCAAGATCAATACTCTCACAAGACACAGTGTCCTAGGGTTTCTATTGCTGTGATAAAACACCATGACCAAAACAGCTTGTGGAGGAAAGGGTTTCTTTCAGCTTAGAACTCTCAGGTCAGGTCTATCTCTGGGGAAACCAGGGCAGAAACTCAAGGCAGGAACTGAAGCAGAGACCATGGAGAGATGATGCTTACTGGTTTGCTCCCCAAGGCTTGTTTACCCAGCTTTCTTATGGAACCCAGGAACACCATCCCACAGGTGGCGCTGCTCACAGTGAGTTAGACCCTCCTGTATCAATCATTAATCAAGAATATGCCCACAGGCCACTCTGGTGAGAGCATTTCCCATTTCTCCATTTTCCCACATGCCTCCAGCTTGTGTCAAGATGACCTAAAACCAGGCAGTCCCCACAGGCTGTTCTAAAGTACCCCATCTCCTGTGAGAATACAGACACTGTTCTTATGATTCTTATGTTTTATATATCTGACCATAAGAAGGCTAACTTCCTATTCTCTCAAAAACTTTTCGTACAATGTGAGATGAGCTTTTGCAGCGTTTAAATGAAACCATGCTTCAAGTCAAACCTTGCCTGCAAACACTTTGTAGTTACTTTTGCTTTGCTGTTAACTTAGATATAATTAGAAAGCAACCTTGCCGTTTGGTCTCTTCATCGATGTGAAAGTGGGATAAACGGCAAGAGAGTTTTAATGCAATGAGCTTTCCCTCCACTCAGCTTTGTGCTTCTCTCTTTCCATGTACTTAGCCAGCATGTCTTCTGAAACTCCCATTTCAAGACAAATTATTATTTTTTTGTATGTATCCCTTTTGATTCTGTCTCTCATAACAAAACAATGTAAAACCCCGACTCTTCATGAGTATACCCTTTTTCAGCATCTCTTTTCTCCTATTTTCTCATTACTCCTAATGATCTTGCTTCCCATTGCTGCCTAGCCACAAACATCACTACCTTCTACTAAGAGCCACTTTCGTGCCATTAGTTGGTTATGTCATTCTCTGTATCATCATCATTACTTCTACTCAACCATCCGCTGCCATTGAGCACATTCCAATGTATCTTAAAGCTTTGCTTCTCGGCCCTAATGGTCCATCATCCTGGGTACTTGGTATACATTTAGACACATCCTGAACTATCAGATGTTTTATCTCATTTGTGTTTCTTAGATTTTATATCAGTACACAAAATCATGTATGCATATGTGACGTGAGAGTAAAAGGGAAAGTGTGCAAGGAAATGAAGGGATTAATGGGACGGATAAAGGGAGGGTAATGGGTGTGCGGAGAATATGCTCAATGTATAATATATACTTGAATGAACACATTTTTATGTAGCACTGTACTATATACAACGAATACAAACAATGGAACTCTTTAAAAAACAATATATTCTTTTTATCCTTTTAGATTGATGTTCATCACCTGGTCATAATCTCAAATGTTCTTTTGAATAATAGGGACTCTTCCATTTCATGAAAGCTCTCTATGCATCTTAGTTTGCTTTCCAAAAACACGTGCATCCCCATAGCTTCTATCTTTCAGCTTACCCAGAACACAGTATGTCAGAAAGTCAGTTTTCTACTGGTGAACACATGGCTGTTCCAACTTCAGTCATAGGGTGTCTGCAGTACATTGCATTTTGGTGTGTTGAGAGTAGGCAGAATCATATTGGAAAGAAGATATATGGCTCTTTGGAAACAGACTGTCATGAGAAGAAAAGACAACTACAAATGCAATCCACTACAAGCCAACTCTCTCTTAAAATTCCTTAACTTTCCTTCTTTTGGGTCTTCAGGAGAATTCTTAGCACAAAATCTAAAACTCTGTCATCCGGTCACAGCTCCTCTTCCTGAAGTGGCTCTTTCCTCCCCTTTATCTTTATTCTTCTCAGAAATGGCAGTTGTTTTGTATTTGAGAACACAGTGAGTGGCGGTCTTTTCTTGCCTCTTAACCTTTTCCTGTGGCTCCTCTTCTTGCACCACAAGCCCCTCCGACCCTTCCATTGTAGTTTAGCTAGGTTACTTTGAACATTTTTGTAAATACCTCTTTTTCCTTCCCTTCTGGCAAAAGCAACTCGTCCCTGGGACCACTGACCTTTTGTATATCTTTTTAAGCATACTCTCTATCATGTAGCATTTCAACTTTATATTTCTTTTCCTCTGCGTTACTTGATACTTGATTGTAGGTAGGGAGTATTTTTAATAACCCTTCCTATATTAGTTGACAGTAACAGCGTTTTCATTTAGCATACACTCAACAATTTTTTTTTAAAAAGAAAGAGGATTCAAAAAAAGGAAAGAAGATGGAATAATTCCTTGTGGTTATTCTCACAATGGCAAGAGAAACATCATCAACCTGGTACAAGTTGTTAATATCTGGTATAATTTTATGTGAGTTGAAATGTTTCTGCCTCAAGACACAGTAAGTGTAATGGACAGTGTCAGCGTGTAAATGTGGTTTTCCTTAAGCTGCTAACAAGGTACATAAATTAAACCAACTGCTTTATTTACTAGCTATAATCTATCTGTATTTCTCTAGAAGCTGTACAACTTCAATAGCTAAATAGCGTTCCTCAGAGAGGTACAGCCTCTACATCAAATCTCATACTGCTTGGATATTTGCTTGCCTTTGAAATCCAATGATGTTAGTTTGGTGCCAAAATGCAATGAATGAATGATTGCTTTTTTGGCTTATCATCTGAATAAAATTACTTTGAGAATGTATTTGATATTGTGTGATCACTAAAACCTGGACCAAAAACATGGAGTCATTTCAAATATCATAAGTAATAAAATAAACATCTGTTATATCCAATAGTTCACCAAAAATTAAACCAGCGATTCACACATAATGTGTTAAAGCAATTATTAAAAAGCTAGGATCAAAAGCTGTGCAAAAGCTGGGAAGAGGGCTCAGTAGATAAAGTGCTCCCCACAAGCCTGAGTGTAGATAGCTAGATCCCACACAAAAGCCAGACACAGTGGCTGAAGCAGCTGAAGTGTCTGCAATCCCTATGATCCTAAGATGAACGTGAAGCAGAGACTGGTGAAGCCCTGAAGCTTACAGACCAGCTAGTCTGGACTGACCTATGTATCTGTGAAGAGACTATCTCAAATAGAGTGGAAAACCCAGGAGGCACTCTGGAAGGCTTTTCTTTGACTGCCACACACACACTGTGATACATCTACACATATGAACACAATCACATACACACTCACACACCATAAAGATCCATAACAGGGCCGGGCGGTGGTGGTGCACGCCTTTAATCTCAGCACTTGGGAGGCAGAGCCAGGCAGATCTCTGTGAGTTCGAGGCCAGCCTGGTCTACAGAGTGAGATCCAGGACAGGCACCAAAACTACACAGAGAAACCCTGTCTCGAAAAACAACAAACAAACAAAAAGATCCATAACAATAGTCCTTAAACCTGTCTATGAAGCTGCATTATATATCTGACTTTGTATACATAAAGATTATCTATGTACACATAGGACACTCATAACTGTCTAGACTGTAGTTAGTCTAGTCATAGGTCTTTGAGACCTATCAGAACCCAGAGTTCCCTACTCTCTCATTATAGTCCACTGGCATTAACCTGTATCCACATCACCCAGAGTGCTCCAGATTACTGCTTCTGAGCACATTCATTGGAATGGACTTCTCAGTTGCTGTTTTGATCATCTCCTTCATCTTCTTCACTAGCTGACAGCCCATCTGCTAATGCCGCTTCAGTGTGACCTATGATTTTCTCATTTCCCCCCATTTATATCATCCTAAATGGCATGGCCAGCACAATGCCTGCCAAGGAAGGGACTTAAGAAGCATCATGAGAATTCTTTAATTATCCAGTGGGACTTTTCACTTGGCAGGCCAAGGATGTAATACTGGATACCAAGGCACAATAACCCATTTGTTCTCTAAGGCTGACTCACCTGTGAGGAGACTACATCATGGGTGGCGGCCACTATGAGAGTCCCAAGTTTCTGAAACCACAATCCCCTGGCACCTGATTTATACCAGAAGTGACAGGGCCTTGGCAAAGGGAGAGTAAATATTCTAAGCAAAGGCAATTGAAGCAATAGGAGGTGTGAAGCCAAAGGGCATGAAAACAGAAGTCAGAATTAGGCTGGTCATCTTGCCAATGGCCACCCTGGGCACCTTCACCTCCTCCACGGCAAACAGAATTGCCGCCATGTTTCTTCCCTTTCTCCAATGCTGACAGAGGACTGGGGGTTTAGCTGTCATTAGGCGATGGCTTATAAACAAACAATATAAACAGAGTAATAAATGGGATACCTCCCGTCATCTACTCTATTACTGGAAAGCACCCCGAAGACATCACTAATGACATACTTCACTGCACCCCACTGTCTAAAGTCTCTAGCATTTCTTTAAAAAGTGCCCCCCCCACACTGAGAAACCAAGAATATAACATGAATTATACATTCTTACCCCTATTTGGTTCTCCATAGACAAGGTTTTCTGTGAGATCATGTAGTGACATTTGATCATATGAGTAGCAAATCAATGTCAAGCTTTACCAGGAAGCAACTTTCACCACAGATTTCTAAGGAAGTACAAATTAATTTTAAAGAGTGGGGTAGTCACATAAATTCAACGACTTTTCTGTTTCAGAAAGAATTTGTCCCAAGAATACCAATATAGTCTGACTTGAATCTGAAACCTCCACCACAGGTCCACCTTTTTAAATGTCCAGTCCTCAGTGTGTGGTTCTACTTTAGAGGCTGTGGTGTTTTTAGGAGTTGGGTATTGACTGATGAGGAAGTAGCACCATAGAGGCAGACTTTTATATGTTATACCAGAAAAAGTAAGGAGGATTCTCCCTTGTTCCTTCAGAGAGAGGCGGGGTATGAATGCTTGGATTGTCAGTTTATCAGTGAGATTCTGATATGTCGTCTGTTGCTTTAAGCCATCCAACTTTGGATATTTCGTCGTGACAGCCATGTGAAACAAATAAACCACCCGATTGTACAGATATCACCAAACAGAGCTCTCAAGAGTCATGAAGAGTCTGAAGAGTCTCTATGTGCAGGCCAACAACTTCACCTACCACAGTTTCACAGGTGCTGGCAGAGCACAGAAGTCTATTGGGTCAGACACAAAACACAGCAGCTGGCTTGAGCTTCATGTCACATGGTTGCTCCACCCTGAGATTGATGATAACATTGAGATTCATGTCCACATTGGTTCCTCCATACCTAGTCTCATGTCCATATTAGTTGTTTTAGCCCAAGCTTCACATCCACATTGTGATGGAGATTCATAATCAGGTCCCCATGCTTGTATAGCAATTGTATATCCATTGAGCCATCTTCCCAGCCCCGAATCTAGGATTTCTGTGTCACTGACCAGGGTATTCATGTGTCTTTGGTGTTGGGGTGATTTTGACATTGTAAGATGAGCTTGAGAATATTTTCTTCTCTTCAAGTTCATGGGAAAGTTTGAGAAGATATGCTATTTTTTTTTTTAAAGTTTTATGTTTCTAGATCTCAGAATATCTTCAATTTGCACATGAAGTATCCGCAAAAGAATTTGGTAGACCCAAAGTGGGTAGGAGGAAAGAAATAATTAAGAAAAGAGCAGAAATAAAAGTATGAACAATAAAAGACTAGAAAATATTTGATTAAGACTTGATTCTTTGAATAACTAAAGGTCTCACCTCAAATTGCACACATATATGTGCTCAAATTGTTAACATGGTGAACTCTAAGCCTTAACCTCAAGCCCCCAGAAGTCTGAGAAACTGTGAAACCCACAGTTCATTTTCATATCTCTCCCTTCTAACTAGGTAAGTGACGACCCAAAATAGAATCAATTCCTAAGTATTCTTCTCCAACTTCTTGTCTTCACTTACATTTATGGTGAATTTCCTAAATTTTGAATATTAAATATAGCCATATCATTGGGTTTTGTTTCTATTTTTGAATTGTTTCTTTGCTTTCATTTTAACTTTACCTCTGGTTTATTTAGTTATTGTTAACAGGATAATTTGACTCTAATATCCATCCACTGTCACCCAGGTAAAAATATATTTTACTTATAGGTAACAAAAAAACCCTCTACAATATTTGATGACGTTTAAATGATGATTTGATTGTGATTGAGCTATTCTTCAAAAAATGTATTTGTATTTTTAGGACACTGTGTGAGAAAGAAGACTCCCTTCCTTCTCCACAAAGATAAAGACAGAAAGGAGGGAAGTGGTCATTTTATGGCACAAAAGCTCAATAATAGTTTTCAGCTTATTTAAAAATGACATACAGAGATCCTTAAGTGTTTGTGTATGTATTTCTTTTCCTGGTGACAGCTGAAAAAATCCAGTGTTAGATACTGGTAACAATTCCCTTCTGGCGCCAATGTCCAGAAACCATGACTAGCTGCCTTGATCCTGGGTCTGTATTTCCGTACATGACCTTACAGACACAAAAGAGTAAAGAGGAATAGCGGATGAGTTAAAGCCATATTAATACTGGCATTTCTCTTTGCAACATTCTTAGCTTTGATTACTTTTCTTTACAATTCTACCATTCTTTTCAAATTTTCTTCATAGAGTTTTAATTATATTCATAAGCAATTTTATTTCAAGTGTTGAATCACTGTATACACTACATTACCATGAACATAATTATATAATCAAAAACTAAAAGTTTGAAGTAAAGGCTTCACAAAATATTACTACTATTTCTTGAATTTTACATAGTAGGCATGATAATGCACACTTATTTCAGGCTTTTTTTTTGGAGGTTTCCAGGTTTTCTCTAAAAGTTTTTTATTTTTTTTAATTGAGAAGAATAAACAACTCAAATGTACATGGTTTTGTGTACAACAACAATGAATTCATAATTGTGTTTTATATTTCCTTTTAAAATAAAAGGGCTTGGGAGAAATTGTCTGAGAAAATCTTTTGAAGCTGTGACATTATTCTGGTTGAGAAGTGTTGATTGCCAAATGTACCGTGTGACTGCTGTATTGAAAGGGGAGTTCAGATACAGTAGCCAGAATAAAGAAAGCTGAACAATACAGGGCAAGTTCGTAGATTCGAATGAGAAAGGAATAGAATTTTCATATGGTTTCAGCACAAGATGGGCAGAATAGAATACAAGTGATACAGAAGTTGAAGACTGGAGAGGGTGGTGGGTACAGAACGGATTCCGGTAAGCATGGCTCCCTCAATTTGTTTCTTGCCACTTCCAGATGAAAAAGACTCTGTTAATCAGGACCCATTAACACAAAAATGTGTTTTCTATGCCTGTCATAACAAAATACCACTAACTTGGGGATGGAGAGATGGTTCAGTGATTAAGAGCACTTGCTACTCTTGCAGAGGACCTGGGTTTGGTTTCCAGTACCCACGTGATAGATCACAACCGCCAGCAACCTCCAGTTCCAGGGGATCTGACACCATCTTCTGGTTTTTGTGGTCACTAGGCACATAGATGGTGCACTTCAGACATGCAACCCAATACTCATATAATTAAAAATAGATAAAATCTTTAAAATAAAATGCCACAGACTTGGTGGTTTCAATAATAGAATGGGTAGCCTCACAGTTGTGAAGGCCTGAATCAAGGTATTCATAGAATTGTGCTCTTTTGAGGCTACTCTCTTTGACTTGAAGTTTTACACTTTCTGTGTTTACACAGAACCCTTTTAGGAATGCACATCTCAGATGTTTCCTCCTATGCCTATATGTAACTTTTAATAAATATTTTTCAGTAAGACTGAATTCAGTCTTCGGTAATGGTCTCATTTTCATTGAATAACCTCACTAGAAGCCTTTCTTCAAATACAGTCTCATTCTCAGGCACTAGGGAAACACTTCAGTATATGAATTGGGGAATCTTAAATCAACCCAGAGCATTCTGCCCTGATGATCCTCAATTTCATGGCCTCTCAAGGAAAAAGTACTTTCATCCTATCCAAACAGTCCAGAGAATTTTACTAGATGCAGCATCAACTCTAAGTCCCCAATCTCATCTGAATGTCATCTGTATAAAGCATGGATGGGACTAGAAGTGTGATTTCTCCTGAGGCAAAATCCTCTCCATCTATTAAACAGGCAAATTGTCGGCTTCCAAAAACAATGTTGTGGTAGATACAGGACAAATATTCGTATTCTAAAAGGAAAAAATAAAAAAGAGAGATGAGGTCACATGCTCCAAGCAAACATAAAGCCTTGCAGGAAAATATCTTCAGACCTTAAGTTTTCAGAATAAACCTCTTTAGCTTCAGGATCTGTCATTAGGTAGATGACTATAGTCGGAAGGTCTTCTCTGGTCCCCACCCCGCCCCCGCCTCTGACACAGAGGCTTACATTATTTATACACTGTATAGCTTAATGGCTCAGTCTTCTCACTAGCTAGCTCTTATCACTTAACCCATTTCTATTTATATATAAGTTGCCATGTGGCTTCATGGTTTACTGGTACTTTCATATCTTGCTTCTCCTGGTGGAGGGTCCCAGTGTCTCTCTAGACTCCACCTTTCTCCTTCCTGTCTCTCTACTTGGATCTTAGATTTCCCACCTGCCTGTAAGCTGCCTTGCCATAGGCCAAAGCAGCTTATTTATTAACCAATTGGAACAACATATATTCACAGCATACAGAAAGATATCCCCTAGTGGATGACTTCTTCTAGACCCACCTCCCACCCCTCCGTGGGTAGCAACAACTTCCCCCATTGCTCTGGCTATTGTTTTTCTCTCTGTAGCTAAGAAGACAACTGCCATGTTCCTGTCCACCTCCAGGATTTTTCTTTTTCCTGAACAACAATGGGCAACCTGACAGCTCTGCTGCCCAAGGCTCGCATCTAAGAAATCCACGTAGGGTTCCTCCATCTCCTTCCTCTGCTTTCTTCAGTCTAACCTGGAATGTCCATGCCGATGTTGTATCTCGTCTCATTTCTCCTTTGGTAGAGGTTCGGATTCATGAGTCACCCCTCAAATATCTTCCTCAGGCGATTCTTCAACTGTATCTGTGATGTTCTGTCATAGCACACATTCTCAGTTTTTATTCGTACAAAATACAACAAAATTTTAAAACCACGACTTTTCAAATCTAAGCTTTTTTTTCCTTTTGCTTCAGAAGTCCTTCTTCAATGTACTCCCTTTCTCTTGTATTTATGTAAAGAGCAACCAGTGTTCTGTGACTTTGTTTAGAAATCCCTTAAACTTAAAATACAAAAAAGGTTTAAAAATTGTAGCTTCCACAAAACAGCAGAGCACAACTCCATCATGTTCTTTGCCACAAGGCAGCAACCATTCCTCTGGAGCCCAGAAGCTTGCTTCTTGTTTCCGTCTGAGGCTCATGAGAAGACCATCAACATGCCAAGTTACTAACAGCTCATCAAGGAAGCCTAGACTTTTCTATCTTGCCCTCTCCAAGCCAGTCCTGCTTCTATCCAGTGTGTTATAATGTCCACATTACTTATGGCAGACTCATTCTTCCCAGCACTAACAACATCCACAGTAGTTTGTCATAGCTGCTGTAAGGAATGACCACATCCCAGGCATCTTAACATCTTGCATTTCTGGAGGTTGCTGTCAAGTGTTTGACAAGTTTTGTCTGGGTTACAGTGCTCTCCAGCCTATATCTTCATGCATTCTTACCTCCTCGCTCATGTTTCCCCAGGAGCCTTTCCATGTGTCCATATTGCTTCTTATTGTTGGAACACTGCTTGGATTGGGATGGACCTTACCTCAAGAGCCTCATTTTAACCTCATCATCTGCTTAAAAGCTCCATCTTCAAACCCAGCCACACTCTGAACCGAACTCCTGGGGGTTTGAGCTATACATATGAATTTGGGGGAAATACAACATAGCTCATAATAAAGGTAAATTACACAAAAAAGCTGCAGATAAGAACTGGGACTGTCCACATGTTTTAATAGGTATCATATATTCAAAAGACAAAATATAAACAAAAAACTTTAAATGCCTATATAGGATAATTCTCATGATTTAAAATATCGAGACAAGGAAGTAGAAAGTAAATACAACCCCAATTTTCTTTGCTATACCAGTGCACCTGTATAAGCAGGCACACACAAAGATAAAGGGGAAATCGAAAGAGGTCAGTGGTTGTCTCCTATTAGACTGCAGGGTACTCTATATTCTTCTTTACATGTCCTACACCTTTTCAGATTCTCTCACAGAGACACATCACTTACACAATTAAAAAAAATGTGGATTTAGTAAAAGGAAAGTCAGAAAATTTTGCTTCCCCACTAGTAACAATACTTAGTTATAATCATCAGAGAACAACTTTGTATTATTTACACATGAAGGGAATTTATAGAAAGGCTCTTTTGGTGCTTAGCAAATGATAAGGGCTCCTGAAATAATGCAACATAGAAAATTTTAGAGTTAGGGCAGTTGTGGGGACCATAAGTGATAGAAATTAAATAATAATTTTATTGGTGAGATACTGCCAATGGGTCTTATTTCTGACTACATTAACCATCCTAGAAGGACAGTAAGATTTGGCTGGTTCAGGCCTTATACCAATCCCTGGTATTTGGAGACATATTGTTTGATAACTTCACTAAAAGATAAAACCATTAAGAGAAATAATCTAAGAACAGAAATTAGACTGTTACTAAAGAAAAGGAGGCCTTCAACAAGTGAGTTGTCTTTATACCATTAAAGGAGGCCTTCAACAGCAAGTCTATTGAAGGCAGCACAACATCACATGGTTGTAACTGTGCTTCTCATTACAGCTTTTTGTGCATAAAAATCCAAGTGCCACCTGACATGAATGTTTTAGTTACTTCTCAGATATTTCAATCATTGAATTGAATCATATAATGCATGGCTTCTTTTTGTGATTTTGAATCTACAATAAAGATTCCAATTTTAAAAGGCTTATCATATTTTCTCTCTTTTAGTTTCTCTTTTCAAAAGTGTATTGCAAAATTTGTGCCTTTTCCTTTGAAACCAAAGTCACATTCCACTCTTGAATAGATCAGAATGTCAAAGAGCCATATTTAATAGCTCATTAGTCACCTTTACTTACAAATCATTAATGGCCACTCTCAAGGCAGTCTTTAAATTGCCTACAACTTTCTCCACCAAATATTGACTGCTCTTTTCAACTTTGTGAGTATTCTCTTATAACCACTTTAAAAATCTATAACAGTGATATTTTCTCATGTTGTACTTGTCAAAATTTTCTAGTTCTCTTGTGTGATTTTTAAAAAAAATTCTTAGAAGTTATAAATAAATAAATCATACTTGCCCTACTTTATTTTTTTTAAAAAATCCCTTAAAGTATCCAAGTATTAGATATGGCTTATGCCTCCAAAATGATAGAAGCAATCTTTTGCACTCTGTACTTAAATACCTACCTTCACTTGCTTTTTATAAAGACTAAAGAAATTGTGATGATTTAAAACACCTGTAGCAACACAATTTTAGCAGGTTGTAAACTGGGATTTGGAGAAGAAGCTTAAATTCTGCAGGTCCATTTATCCTGTGAAGTGATTATGGTGATACCAACTGAAAGAGCATATACTTTTTCAAAGTGCTCTGTTTTAAAGGTCACAAAGGGGAAAACATCATAAATAACAAAGCCCAGATAAACTAACATTACCATTTGGAAATAATGCATCTGTTAGCCAGGAATTCACAGTTGATACCATATGAGTGATTACAACAAGTACAAAAAATTCAATTCATTGTAATCTTAATATTCCAAACAATGGAATGTTTTCTTTATTTTGTTTCAAAGCTTATGTTAGAGTGAGTTTTCCTTCTCATTTCTTATAAACAATTATATGTTTGAAATCTTAGAAGCACTATAATTTTTCTCATTTCAGTGCATCAAGATAATAGAGTCCATGGCCATGTCCTAATGCTGCTCTCCCGAATCTGCTTGCTTAAAGATTTTGAAAAAGAATATAATGAAAACAATAAGAAATCTTGAGAAATGTGTGCATCTCTGTTCTGTTGAATATTCACCTGGATTTTTTAAAATGATAAAAAGTGGTTGACTAAAGAGAGCCTTAGCCCAATTTATTATTGTTGTTGTTGAGTTGAGACACGGTCTGGAGCTGGCCTGGAGCTCATTATGTTATCCATGTTAGCCTTGAACTTTTAACAGCACTTCTGCCTCTGTCTCCAAGTGCTGGGATTACAGACATTTACTACCACATTCAAGAAGGAAGCATTAACTCTAACGTTAAGGCAAATGTGTCTTTATTTTTCAGTAAATACCAGATCCAGCTTATTTAAATGCCTAATTAAGTTATATGTTACTTTAGCATATAGTTGTAGATTTGGTTAGTATTTATCACCATCAGTATACTTATAAAATGTCTTGAAGAATAATCACTGTCTAATGCCTTTCTTTGTACATTAGTAATCTCACAGTTTATTTTTTAAGATTTATTTATTTCAGGGAGCTGCTCTTGGTACAGTCAGAGCTGGCAGATTCTGTGTCTCAGGGAGCTGCTGAGGTCTCAGGGGATGGGCGGGTTTGGGGCAGGGAGTGGGTTCTGGGGTTTTTGATGGAATTGAAGACTAAATAGTTATAGTTATAGTTCTCCTTAGTTATAATAGAAAGTAAATTTGATACAGAACTTTAGACTCACTAAGATAAGATAGAAAATTAAGTATTTTCTCTAATTTTGTCAAATGCAAATGTATTGGATATTGTTACTGTAATTCTTAATAACTGTTTTTGTTTTACTATATTAAGGTAAAAATCTTTCTTTTTAATTAGACAAAGAAAGGGGAAAAGCTGTGGAATAATCCTCTGTACACTGTAAAGATTTGTCACTTGAACTGGTTTAATGAAATACTGATTGGCCAGTAGCTGGGCGGGAAGTTAGGTAGGAAAACCAAACAGAATTCTGGGAAGGAGGGCAGAGTTGCCAACCAGATGCAGAGGAAGCAAGATGAGAATGCCATACTGAGAAAAGGTGCCAAGCCACATGGCTAAACATAGAAAAGAATTATGGGTTAATTTAAGTGTAAGAGCTAGTTAATAATAAGTCTGAGCTATTGACTAAGCATTTATAAGTTAAAAAAGATTAATTAATTTATTACAAATATGTGTATTAGTTTTTTTTCCCAGTACATATGTATGTGCACCACATGTGTGCCTGGTGCCTGTGGAGGCCAGATGTGTGGATTAAATGGATTTGTTATTAACTCTCAGTTACCAATAATGCATCAGTGTTGTATTAGGGAAGAAATAAAAGCAGTTCCTCTTAGAGTCATTTAATCAAGAGTCTATCTGATTTGCATTATCTCCCTCATACTCCCTGTGCTTTCCTTTTCCTCTTTTATATGAGTCTGAGTCTTGTCTACCTGAAGGCTGTCTTGTGAGTCAGTCCATGTGTTTGTGTCTGTCTGTGAGTTTGTTCGTGTGTGTGTGTGTGTGTGTGTGTGTGTGTCTGTCTGTCATCTGTCCCTATATGTCTGTGTGTGTCTCTGTGACTATGTGTTCTGTCTGTGTGTATCTGTCCATAACAAAGGGCTTTGCTTTGTCTGTATTGAATGGCACAGAAAGCATCACATGGGAAACGAATGTGATAACGGTATCAAAATCTTTAATAGAGTTCTACATGGAATTTAATCACTGACCGCAGCTGAGCCCAACTGACTCAGGCAATAAACACTACTATGAACATCATTATTTATCAACCAAAATCCATAAATAGATATTCACTTTGGAAGATTGCTTTCAATTTGTGTTTTTACTCTTTCAGCAAATGATACACAAGCATTATTCTGGGTCAGGGGCATGGAACAGTACATGTTTTAAGATTGTAGCTATGCATTAGCTTGGGTTATGAAAGTTGATTACATAGGAAATCCAAGACAGGTAAAATTGATTATTACATTGTTCTCTTAATGGCAGGTTAAACAAACGGATCAAGTACCCAGTAGGATAGCAGTCTTCAGTCCTTATCAACCTCAAGATGTGTTATTAACTCTGGTTGAGAGTCCAGCAAAAGTTCCAGTCTCTTAGGATGCAAGAGATGTTTTTATTACAGTGCATTGCCACAAGAAGATAGTGTTGGATCCTCTGGGAATAGAGTTCCATGTGGCTGTGAGGTGCCATTTGGGTGCTGAGAATGGAACCCAGGTCTTCTTCAAGAGCAGCCAGTGCTCAGCCATCTCTCCAGTCTTTGAGAGTCACAGTTGAAACCACAACCATTTTCACTGATGTACAGGATAAGCCTGTAAAACCCAAGGACACTCTTTACAGGGTGATGTCCATGACTCCCTGGGAGGAAGGACCTCAAAAGTTCCCACTGGTACAATCACAACCCTGTGAGGGGGATTCCCAGGTTTGTCTCTGATCTGTGCTCCCAAGCTCAAACTTATGTTTCCAGCTGCATACCAAGCACTCCCCAAGATGTTGCAATGATCTCATTCCATATGTTCTATGTTAAATATATTGTCCCTTACAATTTTCCTAGTGCTTTTAATGACACAATTATCTTTTTTTCACAACTCAAGATCAAGACCTAACTAAAAATACATTAAATGATTACCTAACTTGTCATGCCCTCACAGTAAATTGTCTGCCACGTGAGGAAGCATTCTTAAAAATTGTTTTGATTTCCAGTTTCTATTTTCCTGACACCATTTTTATTTGGTCACAAATCACTTTTGAATTATTTGTGCTATCAACAAGCACTGTAGAATTTCTTCAAATGGGTGTTACATTCTAAATAAATAACACAACTTTTCTGTAATTTAGGAACTATATCTGTATGCTCTCAAAGCCTTGAATGCTCACTCACTAGCTCATTTACTCAGAATTGTGTTCCAATTGTCTAATCATAAAACACTGGGATAAGCATCTGTTCTGGTTTTCAAAAGCTGAGATGGACAAATTACTTTATGTACTGATAAGTACTGGGGGTTATTGCAGTCTGATTTGATAGCGAGTGACACATATGTGTGACATTTGATAGGACAATCTAGGCAGCTGCTCTGTATGATGGGAGGAATCATTCATGTGAAAACCCATGGGAGGAACAAGAGGAAGTGTCTAGAAGGACAAATTTTAGCATGTTTAATGAACAGAAGGAAGATCAATGGAGTGGAAATTTTGCTGAGCCAATATTGCCTAAGTACAAAAAAAGAAACACCAAGAAAGATATGAAGAAAAATCCTGTAGGGAATCACCAGTCATAAATACTTTCTAGGGTCTGGGGATTCTTATGAGAGTTTCTGATATGACAGAGACACTGCATCCAACAATGACACTAACTTTTGAGTGAAAAGTGACAATGATTAACTTCTGCTGCAAGGTGGCATATGACATACATTGTGAAATTCCCTCCTTTACTTCAATGATACAAAATCAATTCCTATTTTGACAGTCATGCTCCAAATCAAGAAGGCCTTTGTGAATTTCATTTTTTGAACCATAAACACCTAATAGTAACCACTGATGCAAACATGAGAAAGTAGCAACACTGGTTAAAGCTGCATTGTTGCTCAGCAGGGATTGCTGAGACTGGGGAACGCCACCATGATCACTTGATATGGCAAAAAAGAATTTCTTCAACATATTTTATACACACCTACTAACTTTCTTTCTCTCAACTCCCTCTTGTGATTGTATATTATAGAAAGAGTGGACTGTATGTTCTTTGGTCTTTAGTACCTGTGGGATCTGCATCTGAGGACCCAGCCAACCAGAGATTGAAATATTTGTAAAACATTATATCTGTACAGAGGTGTGGTACTTCAAATGAAAATGCCCCCCCCCAGGCTCATAGGAAGTGGCATTATTTGAAAATATTAGGATGTGTAGCCTTGTTGGAGTAGGCATGGCATTATTAGAGGAAGTATGACATTGAGGGTGGGTTTTGAGGTTTCAGAAGTTCAAGCCAGGTCCAGTGGCTCTCTCTTTTCCTGATGCCTACCAATCAGGATGTCGAGCTCTCAGCTCCTTCTCCAGCACTATGTCTGCCTGCATGCCACCATACACTCTACCATGACAGTAATGGACTAAATCTCTGAACTGTAAGCTAGCCCCAGTCAAATGTTTTCTTTTATGAGAGTTTCTGTGGTCATGGTGTCTTTTCACAGTAATAGAACTTTGACTAAGACAGGAGGAGATATAACATTGCATGCAGCAAAGGTAGAGGAGCAGAGACATTTAAGCTCTTTGAATCTGAAGACCCAGGAACTAGACATGAAACTACAGGATTTGGTGTTTGCCCTAATGGGTTATAATCTTGTTTGGTGCAATCTCTGTCTCTCTCTCTTTATCTCTCTGTCTCTCTGTCTCTGTCTCTCTGTCTCTCTCTGTCTCTCTCTGTCTCTGTCTCTCTGTCTCTCTCTCTGTCTCTCTCTGTCTCTGTCTCTCTGTCTCTCTGTCTCTCTGTCTCTCTGTCTCTCTGTCTCTCTCTCTCTCTCCATGTTAGAAGTATGCAACTTGTTTTTGTTACTCTTTTAATTTTAGGGGGATAGTCACAATTGAAAAGATTTCCTTGAGTCTCAAAAGAGACTTTTGACTTTGGGCTTTTGAACAACGTTGAGAATTTTAAAGACTATAGAAACTTTTAAAGTGAGACTAAATGCTTTTTTTTTTTGCCATCATGATATGATCATGAGCCTATGTGGATCAAGAGCAGAGCATGGTGGTCTGAATGAGCAATGTCACTCACAAGCTCAAGTACGATCCCTAGCTGGTGCTGCTGTTTCCAGAGGTGATGGGTCCATTAGACAGTGGAGCTTTCTGGAGGAAGTACATCTCTGGGGGTGGGTTTTATAGCCTTTCCCCACTTCTTGTTCTCTTCTTTTGTATGCAGTGTGTGAATGAAAATACGATTAACAAAATCCTGCATCTATGTGTTCCCCAGTGTAAAAAAGAATGTTCTGTGCAATCCTATCAAGGTAGGTAAGATACATTTTTTAATTAATGGATGATAGTTTTGGCAGAAGCATTGCATGGCAAATCACCACACATCCAGTTACATTGTCCCTGACCTTCTCTGTGAAGTATCAGCCCAATTTCCTCTCCCACAATGGAAATGGTCCAATGTAATTGATGTGCCAGCAGATATGTGGATGATCACCTGGTGTTCAGTATTGGTGCCTATGTTCACAGATTGTAGGGTCTAAGTCTAAATAAAAGACAATCTATTATTTAAAAGTGAAAGCCTTCACCAGGACAAATACTGGGTCATATTTAAAAGTCACCTAAATTAAAGTTTAGAACACTTACTTTTCACAGTAAAGGCTCGCTATCTATCTCACATTCCAATTCCACACAGAGATAATAGTGATGGAATAGTCCATATTACAATCTTTTGGAAACTCTGGGAAGACCCCTACCCTATACAGTTTCCTTAATTGAAAAACCATTGCCATGTGGACCCATCACTGGTCTTCTGGTATTCACTATATTCTTGGTGCAGATGGAGCAAGGGGTTGGTGTGCTGTTGATGCCAAATTCTCACTGCATGTCTGGGTCTAAATAGATCAGAATAAAATATAACATACATAGTTTACTTTGACAAAATAATACTTGAATATTTTTTACATAAGTAAATTTAAGGAAGACAAGTCTCTTCTCCATCCAGATTTTCCCTGAATATCTTCGAGGAAGGCAAGATGAAGTATGGGCAATCCAGCATACGTGGGGGCTCACTATATGTGTCAGGATAACAACAAATACCTTGGACAGCACACTGGCATCAGGCAAGGAATGCCCAGTTTGCCTCATTGCTATTAGGAAGAAGGCCCACCTCTACCAAGCAGCCAAGAAACTGTACTAAAGTGCAAGAACATGATGGGACTGCTGTGGTTTGGGTATGGCTTAATTGTATTCTCCAAAGTTTCACCTATTTGAAGCGTGTTCTGTACTGTGGTGATGTGATGTCATAAAGTGGTGAAGTCTGGATGAAGGTCATTAGGACATTGACCCATTGACCCATGCTCTCTGAAGAAGGTTTCCTGTCTGAGCACTGTGATCCCCTTTAACAGCTACTCCTGGCCATCTGACGTAGCCAGGAAGTCCTCACCAGAATGAAGAAAATTCAAGCTGAACTATGAGCAACATAATCCATTTTCTTTGTAAAGATACCCTGTCTCAGTTATTTTGTTATAACAGAAAAACAGACTAATAAAAGGAACTTATCTCTTCTGATGACTGCCGTATGCCCAGAAGTCAGCAGAACATTTTCCAGGAAGTAGATTTATCAAGGGTCTATTGAAAGTTTGAAGTGGCAGAGTTACACTGGGCCATGTATTTGCACCCAGCCTTGGCAACTGGTTTTGAATAAGTAAGGCTGAAGATTTAACTATTATAACACATAGTGTAAAACTATAGGTTGGGAAGGTAAACTTGGTGTCTCCTGACATTGCCTCCTGACTTAAACCCTGTAGGTTTCACTTAATACAGTAATGATACATTAAAGCATAAACAAAATTGTTTTATAATCTCCACTATTTTTCTCACATAACTTAACTTTCTTATTAAGAAATGTTGATTTCTTTCTTTCATTTATTATCTTTTATTATTTATCCTTTTTACCTGAGTTTTTTTTTCATTTTCATCTTTCCCTTTTGTGTCCCCTTTCTTATCTGCCATATCCCCATGTTCCCTTTCTCTCCTCTTTTCTTTGTGCTTCTGTTGGATGATGCCCAGGCTTTTCTCTTTGTGTATCTATAGATAGAGATCTACAGATACAGTGATGTGTTTTCCTGTGTATGCATCTGTATCTACATGTAAAGGAAGACATCTTTTTGAATGCAACATAAGCAATTTGGCATTCTTATGATATAATTTGGCAAACTATCAGTATGTCAGTGAGATTATAAGAATAGAAGACCCTTACTTTCTGAGTCAAGGAGGTACATGGTATAGTTGCCACACAAGAAGAGTCTATATCATTACTTCAGTGATCCCTAGGGATGCATTATAAATTGGATGTCAGTGTTGAATAGAAGAGCCTTCTGCAAATACCAGATGCCATTTTCGTTAATCACGCCTGTTTTTTCTTTATAATGAAGAAATGGAGATATCTTAATTTGATGAAAGTGTTTGTCTTGATTTTTTTCCTCTGTAAGTAAATGACTAAATATTAAATCAAATCCACACAGCATTTTAGAAGCATGGAGGATAGTCATGCTTATGGAACAAAAGACAGTGGGCTCATGGAACTTATGGCACAGTGGGTAGAGAGAAATGATTTAAAGAAGTGCAGCTCTCTTCATCGATCTGGTTATGGACAGTGCCTGGGGCTTTGGTGACTCCACTGCCTCCAGGTGTCTCTCTGGCCTGGAGCTTTTGTTGGGTACACTTATTTATTATTTATTAAGAAAAGTCTTTCCCCTTATTTATTTATTTGGAAAATCTAGTAGGAAAGTTACTGCATGAACTGCATGAGTTTACCAGTGAAAGGAAGTACTTGTGACAGTTGTGTCCAACTCAAAGTTACTCTTAAAAACCCAGATAAGACTGCACAATAAAACATGACTTTGCTGTATTTTCCCTATTTAAAGACGTGTTTTTAATGGAAAAGTTGTATGGGCTCAAGATAAAAACTGCTGAATACTCCTGACCTTCATTACGACCCCCCAGAGAGTTGCTGTGGCCATTTTCTTATGTTTCTACAAGTGGCATGACATGTGTGTCTCTCTTGCTTTCCCTTACTATGCTTTGCCATTTTCTAGAACAAAAACTAAGCGATTGTCACACCAAACTCTCATAAAAATCCGATAATAGTTTTTTCCATAGTTTATTTAGCAGGTGCCTTGCTGATAGACAGTCAAGCTTCCCCTAACTTTTTACTAATATAAAAATGTTGCAGCCGGGCGTTGGTGGCGCACGCCTTTAATCCCAGCACTCGGGAGGCAGAGGCAGGCAGATCTCTGTGAGGTCGAGGCCAGCCTGGGCTACCAAGTGAGCTCCAGGAAAGGCGCAAAGCTACACAGAGAAACCCTGTCTTGAAAAACCAAAAAAAAAAAAAAAATGTTGCATTAAGGCCGGGCAGTGGTGGCACATCCCTTTAATCCCAGCACATGGGAGGCAGAGGCAGGAGAATCTCTGTGAGTTCGAGGCCAGCCTGGACTACAGAGCGAGATCCAGGACAGGCTCCAAAACTACACAGAGAAACCCTGCCTTGAAAAACCAAAAAAATAAAAAAATAAAATAAAAAGTTACCTGATGCAATTAGTAGATGTAAAAATACAAAGTTCTCACACATGGAACTGTTGGATAAATGCATATACATATTTTAAATTTTGGTAGAGAGGCCAAATACTCAAGCTAAGGGAAGGTAGGTAATATACTGCTGTATCCAGTGCTTAATGGGTTTATAATATGTTTCTCTGCTTGAGAACTTACTTTAGTTCCATCTTATTGTAAATGAAATAGAACAAATTTACCTGTGACAGTGAATATTTCTATTTCTTTTTCTGTAGATTCGTAATATGAATACACATTTTTAGCTTTCTAAAATGCATTCTTAATTCTGCTACTTTTTTAGTAGCTTCCAAAGGTTCTTTCAGTTAATACCTCTAGTCATTTCTGACTAACCGTTTAGAATTGGGACATTATGGACTCATTCAGAAGAAACATCCGAGGACCAAAGACGTGGGAGAGAGATGGAGAAGGGAGAATGATAAGGAGAAATCAACAGGAAAGCATGGACTCCTGAACTGCACATCTTCTGAAACAGATGTTAAAACTCTGGCCCATCAGTGTCTGAGTAATTGGCAGTAGCTCCAGAACTTTCTGCTCACCAAGCCAGGCTACAGGAACAAGGAATAATGGGAAACCTTTGACAGCTTGGAAGCATCGCGGTAGATTTGCACCCTAGAATGAAGACTTTGCTCATGTCCCACTTTAACAGGCTCCTTGAAAATGATCAAGCCAAATGCCTGGGTCTCCAATCCTCTCATCTCGGCCCGTGCTGTCACACACCTCCGAGGATGACTCCCATTGCCAGCTTCCTCCTTTGCTTGTGTGCTCACTGAGTGTCACGTGACAGATGGGTAGGCTTTGCTTCTAAGACGTGATTTCTTTTGGGACTAGGACTGTTTTTGCTTTCGGCACATTAAATGACATCCTCTACCCTGTTTAGATGTCAGAACTTTGAAAGTATAATAATGGGTACTCATACAGGAAAAAAAAAAGCTACTTTCTTATTTTAATTCCACATTTTGGAAAGAACATTTTTATTCATCCGTCTGCATTTCTAAAAACAACAAATGAAGAACAAACCGTACTTTTCAACTCGCTAGGACATGCCAGTCATTATTATGCCACACCTTCCACATGTGATGCTCATTGGGCTGTACTTGCAGGAGGTAGGGCTGGTTCACAGAAGAGCCGTGATCCATAGAGGAGAGGGACTACAGTGAGTTTTCAAAAATAAGGAAATGGAGTGTTAAACCTTCTTTTCCAATAGGAAAGGGCTCTCATTTTCATTGTTTATCCAGAAGGATTATTTATAGACCAGGACAAGGAAACAGATTCTGAATGAGGAAATAGCCCTAGCCCCATGGCTCTTTAAGTCAATGCAGAGGTAAGACCCTCAATCAGAAAAGCCCCTTGTGAACAATGAGTGAGGACACACAGGTCTGCCTTCAGGTTTTCATGTGGCCTAAATGCATATTCTCTTTTTTGCCATTAATAGGATTTGGGTGCCCACAAGAGACCTATGAACTCATTAACAAGCTTGAAGTTCATTGGATTATACGTTTAGGAAATACTTTATTCTTTGTTCTTTTCCTACCACCTGAAAGCAAATTAATCAGGTATCCTGCATGTGTGTTTCTAGTAACACAGTGTGTCATGCTGGGTAGAAAAGAAGGTACACAGTTGTCATCCATGCATATTCAGTTCACAGTCAAAGGCAGACCGCTCTTTTGTAAAATACTGGAGTCATCAAAAGGAGCGGTAAATAGCGAGTTA
>CABHPR010145953.1:0-67702 GCA_902168415.1 Peromyscus melanophrys | reverse complement strand
GCTATCTAGTCCTTACATCTTAAATTAATCCATTTCTATAAATCTATACCTTGCCATGTGGCTCGTGGCTTACTGGCATTTTCACAAGCTGCTTGTCATGGTGGCGGCTGGCAGTGTCTCCCTCCACCTTCCTGTTCTCTCAAATCTCCTCCCTGTTAGTCCCACCGATACTTCCTGTCTGGCTACTGGCCAATCAGTGTTTTATTTATTGACCAATCAGAACAACACATTTGACATACAGACCATCCCATAGCATGGGATTCCTAGCGTTTGGAGCAGGGGATATTCCTAACGCTTTGGTTGACTTTTGGAAACCTATTCCTCATACTGGGTTGCCTTCCCCAGCCTTAAAACAAGGGAGGGGGAGCTTAGTCCTACCTCAACTTGATATGCCATGCCTTGTTGATAACCTTGGGAGGCCTGTCCCTTTTTGAACAGAAATAGAGGAGCAGTAGAATGGGGGGTGGTCTATTAGAGGTGGTGGGTGGAAATCGGAGGAGAGGAGGGAGGGGAAACTGCAGTCAGGATGTAAAATGAATGAATAAATTTAGTTGTTTTTTTTTTTAAAGGAAAGAAACAAGCAACATCAGATTCTGGAAAGATGTCTTTGGTGCAGCTGCAACTCTAGATTTCTAGTGATGACAAGGTAAAGGCTGAGAGTGCAGCCTCAGTGGTCTCCTCCAGCAGGACTGAGCTCTGAAAGCTCCACATGTACAATAACCTCACCCAGAATAAGGGTGTTTTTATACCTTAAGATGAGAAGAAGATGACATGGTACTGCTGCAGGCTCAATGTCTATGATGCATCTCACTTGGGATTTGCCAGGTCCTACATCTCTTTTGACATCCTGAGGAGGTTACTGAAGGGTTCCAATATGAAGTCTTTTTACTGCTTGAACATCACAGATGTTGGTTATAAGGCAGAGCTACCTGTTCGAGCAGTATCGGGAACAGACCCTCCCAACTGCCCATCTCCAGAAGGATGTCCATGCTTCCCTGACATGTTTAGTCAAGTTAATCGAGAAAACCAATCCCAACAAGAGACAGATGCTGGAGTGGACCCAGAACTCTGTGAACCTTGACACAGAGCCACAGGAACAGGCTACGCACTCTGGCCCCTCTGTCTTCTCTTCTGTTGTGTTCCCTGAGTCCTGAGGGGAAGGAATTGATGGAGACATTCTGATTAAGGCTGAGTGTTCCAAGGTCTCTCACTCTCTGCATAAAGTCAGGCTGTGGGTCTCTATATTTGCTCCCATCTGCTACAGGAGGAAGCTTCTCTAATCATGACAGAGCAAGGTCCAGATCTATGAGGGTAGCAGAAGGTCATTAGGAGTTCTTTTATTGATACATTTTTGTTTGTTGTTTGTTTGCTTTATTTTAGAACAGTAATATTTGGTTTACCTGGTCCCTGGGCAATTTAGTCTCTGATTCATGGTCGCTTAAGCAGCTGGGTATGAGTTCCCTCTCCTGGGGTGAGCCTTAAGTCAAATCCAATATCTATGAATCCCTCAAACAATTTCTGTTAAAAACTTGGCAACAAGAATGCCTAAACATGAGCTCAATGAGAGCAATAGACATGATAACTTGTACAGTGGAGAGGCCAGTAGTGTTTAGTCCTACACAAAGAACAATAGGCAACAAATCAATGCTAAGAGCAAGCAAAATAGTCTTTCTTGGGGAAGAGCACAACTATTAGTTATACAATACCAAATGGAAGCCCTGATGACATACATAAAAGTAATCTTACACAGACTGAGCATGTTGTACTTAGCATTTAGGAATACATAGATGTACCAACTATTAGTTAAGAAAAAAACATGAATTTGGAAAACACTAGAAGTGATATACGGGTTTGTAAGAAGGAAAGAAATAGGGAAAATGATGTAATTATATTACAATTTCAAAAAATTTTTTAAAAATTAAAAATTTTAAATTATATTTATTTGCTTAACCAAACATAAATCCCTCTTTTTTCCATCTCCCTACAGATATAATTATATATTTAATATAAATATATACATCTGTAAATATTTTGACACTGATTAATTTATATATCTCTTTGCAGCTTATTGTATTCATTTAACTATGAGAGTTGGAAACATTTCTATTCCATTACTTTAGATTTATCTCTGTTTGATGGTTCGATATTATTCCATAGAATAAAATGCCACATCCCTAAGTGCAGCTAATTTTAAATTTCATAAAATTCTGCAGTAAATATTCTAAATATTTTTATTCTTTTATATTTGTAACACTATTGCTCTTACATAAAATCAGAATTTATGACTATAAATTTTTAATTTTTAAAGAATTTAACTTCTAAACCAGCTAAATGTTTAAAGTTTTAATAATAAAATATGTCTACTCATCAATAGCCTGAATATTGACCTTCTCAACTATTAGTAATCTTCTAATTTGTGCTAATCTGTCAGAAAAGAATTTGCATCTCATCCTAATTTGCATATTCTCATCTGGATTGTTAAAATGCTTGGAAATTTGTTACTTTGTCAAGTATGTTTCTCTACAATGCTCATATTTTTGGCGTTTTGTTTACTAGCATGGTTTATTGTCTTTTAAAAACATATTAATAAGCATTTTAATTTCTCTTAGCTGTGTCACATGTTGTTGCAGTTTGGCAGGCAACATTGCAGTGACAGATTCTAAATAAAGTACTTAAAGAATTCTTGTAGCAGATATGTCATTCTATTACGTATAGCTTTGGGGCTGTGTATGAAATTTATTAAATTTTATTTCTATGCACATATCTTTAATACAACTGGTTACATGTATGTAACTCATTTCCCCCCGTTTTTGACAGTCTATTAGTGTAAGTGTCCCCCTATCATTTGAAATGCCATATTTATTACACAAAAGTCTATAAGTGCATGGTTCCATGTACTTATTTATTGATCTTGTGGACAAATATTTCTTGAGACTACCAGTCAAGTTGGGGAAGTTTGGATTAGGATGCTGATGTGAAGTAAAACAAGAGCTTCTGTGGGAAGGTATTTGCTGAAACACAGAGGTTGCAGTCTCCCCATGGCCTGGCAGCTTCTCTCAATAGCTGAGCAACATTGGGCTCCCTCCTTCCAGTAGAAATTCCTGCCTCTACCTCCCCTTTCTGGAGAACATTCCTGGGCCTGGAGGATTGTCTTTTTCTGAAAGCTATCTCTAAATTAGATGCCTAATTTATCTTTAGCTTGACCTTTGACACAGATTTCTGCTAACAAGACTTGTGATATGAGCTCCGCTATAGGAAAGAACCTTCTGACACATACAAAGCCTTGTGATAGAAATATGCCACTTAATGAAATTTAGGGTTTGTCCCCAGACTCCCCAATCCTATATAGTCTGTCTCCTCGAGGGCTGTCTCCATCGTACCCACAGCCATCTGAACCCTGTTTCCTGCTTCTGTTCCCTCCACTGTTATGGACCAATGCAGCCAACAATCTGGAAGAAGAAGCAGAATCACAAACCTCCCATCTTTTATGGAATTATTTCTCTTACAAAGAATTGGAATAATGGCTTGTACATAAATATTATATCCATCTGCAGAGATAGATATAACATTAGGGAATCTATAAAATGAGGAGAACATTAGGTTTCTGATGAGAGTGAGGGAAAACATTTTATATTAGTTGGTCACCAACATTCCTTAAAGATTGATATTTAAAAATGAAAAAAAATGAGCAAATATGAAAGAGAAAATGGCAAGCTTAACAAAGTCTGTGCTCAGTGGGAGGATACTGTGCCAGAAGTGGATAGACACAGCCATGAGGAGGCTGGAAGACTTCTGTGGATGAGGGAGATGTCAGAGGTGTTCAGGCACCCAGTAACACAGGGCACTTCAGTACTTTTTGGGGACTTGTTCTGGAATGTTGCAGAAAAGGGTAAAATCGTGAGGCTACATTCTTTTTTTTTCTGTTTTTTTTTTATTGAAAATAGATTTTTAAGCAGAGAGTGGTGGCACACGCCTTTAATCCCAGCACTCAGGAGGCAGAGGCAGGTGATCTCTATGAGTTAGAGGCCAGCCTGGGCTACAAAACAAGTTCCAGAATAGCCAAGACTACACAGAGAAATGCTGTCTCAAAAAACCAAAAAAAAAAAAAAAAGAAGGTTTTTGCATACAACGTATTCTGATTATGTTTTCCCTTTACTCAGCTCCTCCCAGCTCTCCTCTACCTCCCCACCCACCCAATTCTAAACCTGTTCTTTCTTTCATTAGAACACAAACAGGCATCTGAAAAAATAAAATGAAATAGGGTAAAATAAAAACAAACAAACCAGAAAAGGAAAGAAAAAAAATTGGGAAAACAAAGCCAAAGAAAAAGAAGAAAAAACACATCTAAATATACAAATACAGAGAAACACATTTATACACAGAGAAAACTCACAAAAAAATTGAAAACTGTAATATAAAAAAAGGCCCAGACTAAGCATTATGAGCCAAAAATCCTCCAAAAATAACTTTTTTTTTTGAGACAGATACCTCTATGCAGTCCAAGCCCAAGGCCTCAGGCTTGTGTTACATTTTGTTTCTTATTATGCTGGAATAGCATCTTCTAAGATTCACACTTGAGCAATCAGAACAAGAAATTTGGCCTCATCATTTTGTTAGTGTGAATTTTAAAAGTTAATAAAATTATTTTGACCCAGAACTACAAGCAACCAAGAGTTGAGAGTGGGGATAATACTGTTCCCAGAAATGAGTTCCCCAACTGGTTATTCTAAATCTATTGTTATCCCAGAAATTGTATATATATGAGTAACATTATATGGACTTAGTAGATGATTGTATACACATGTATACATACACACACACTTAGTAGATGATTGTATACACATGTATACATACACACACACACACACACACACACATACACACACACTGATGTACACCTTTAAGCAAAAAAGAAAAAGTGAAAATGATATAAGTATATTTTAGTTAAAAAAAAAACTGTGTCATAGCATGGCAGAATGTATGGTTTGCTATTCTCTCATATAAATTCTCTCATTGTTTGCCATTTGTCCACACATATACATGTGATCCTTCCAGGTGAGTTCTTTATACCTTTGCTAAAGAGCCATTTCCTCAGGAGAGTTGACAACTACCTGGCCTATCTTTCATGATGTTTTTCTTTTCCTTTTTAACAATAATAAATACAAGTTTCTACAAAACATTTGAGATTTTTTTTTCAGAGCTTAATTAGTGTGGTTGACAGATTTTAAGATGACTTCTCCTTATCACTACCTCCCACTACTCATGCTCTTGCATAAAATCCTTCTATTGCATGTGGGTGGGATGGCAGATTATGACAAAGATGATGTGATGCCGCTTCTGTGGTCAGATTATATAAGGTTGTAATGAATTCCCCCAAGTGCCTGCCTTGAGGAGATTTCTACCAGGGTCCAGAACAGATGCTGCAAGTGGCTAAGGATATTAGTCTGAGGGATATTCAATGACTCTAAGCACACTGAGTTGTTAGTCCATTCACTTTATTCTTCTAAGTAAATTCTATCTACAGTTTCTTTCCTGTTCTCATACTTAGCTCCTGTCAGTCCCTCCTGCTCTCAGCCCCTTCTGCTGTTCTCTCATGTCTATCTAGTTCTTTCAGTCTCTGTCCTCATCTTTGTTCTTCTCAATCAGTTTCCCAGTGCTCTCAAAGAACCAGTATATATACACAAGCAGTAATTCTTTGGCAAAGCATGAATTTTCCAGGGTCACAGAGGTGATAAGGATCTACACATAAAGCAATAAATGTCAGCTTCTAATTACAACCCAAAAGGGTAGTGACTAAAGGGGAGTTCTCTGGTAGGGTCAACTAAAGGCTAAGATTAATTGGGGAATCTAGGACTAGCCCCTGGCTGAGGAGGAATTAAAACTTAATTTGCACAAGAAAGAAGCTTGTCACCTATCACCTACCTGGCCTTGAAAGCAATCTCCTTGGGTCAGTGGGAAGTAACTTCCTTAACTCAGTAACTAGCAAGTGGCTAAAACATCATCCCAGGAATGTGAGCAGTAAATCTCTTAAGTTAGGGTCTTGTGTAAATAACCCTGGGCGAAGGTAAGGAGTTGAGGATTTAATTGTTAGTGGTTCTTTTCTTTCTCTGTAGGTGAGATGAGCTAATGTTTATCTATGCTCAGTTTTGTCCTTGGAAAAAGGTATCTTTGCTGAAATACTTTTGTCTGGAGAATGGCCCTGGCCAGACATATGTTAATGAAAAGATAAACACAGCTGGGGACAGTTATCCAGTTACCCCAAATGTATAGGGAACATTGTGCCCAAGATTGAGATGCAATCGGGAGATTACATATACACATAACATGGAGATGCATGGTTAATGGGGAGAATCATAGCTGTTATAGCACAAGAAGTTTACAACAAGAGACAGCCAGTTCATTCAAAAGGCAGGAATTCCATAAAGCCTTGCGTGATGGTTTCCTCTAACAGAACCCTTAGTTCTGATAGGTTGACCTTCTGAATTCTAGTTGTCACTGCTGTATACTCCATGGACTTTTGCTACCTGTGGCTCTCAATAAGGTTGTAATGTTTATCTCGGCTAGGGACTCTCTATACTGCTGGTATCAATTAAATGACCATATATGAGACAGCCCCATGCAACATGGAACTGAAGCGAGTTCCTATTTGACAGAAAGAAATTAGAGTTCTCATACTGCATGATCCCTAAAAGACAAGTCCCATCAAACCCTTGAGCCAGCAACCAGATCTTTCCCCAGTGGAATATCAGATAAGACTTAAGCACTTGACAGAACCTTAATTCTTGCTTTGTGGGATGTCCGGAAGCAATGGGAGATCTAAACCTTTTCTAGGTTCTTTATTGTGGAAACCCACACTGTAGGACATGTGCATTGTCCTATGACACACCTTTGAGGTCATTTGTTATGTAATGTAAGATAATCATCATATTTTAAAAAAGATCAATACAAAATCCATTATCATTCAGTGAAAAATTCACTTCAATTTTTGAATTTTGATCTTTTCTTGGGATAGTGAGCTGGGTAAGAGAGCCTTATCTCTTGTTAAGAAAATTATATTTATTTTACATCCCAACTGCAGTCTCTCTGCCCTCCTTTCTTCCCATTCCCTCCCCCAGCACCCTCCCATCTCCCCCAACCCACTCCTCTGTTGTTTCTGTTTAGAAAGGGGCAGGCCTCCCATGGGTGTCAACAAAGCCTAGCACATCAAGTTGAGGTAGCACTAATCTCCGCCCCTTGTATTGAGGCAAGATAACTCAGTATGAGGAATAGGTTCCCAAATGCCAGGCAAAGTCTTAGAGACAGTCCCTGCTCCCACTATTAGGTGTCCCACAAATAGACCAAACTACAAAACTGATGCATATATGTAGAGGGCTTAGGCTGGTTCCATGTAGGCTCCCTGGCTTTCAGTCCAGACTCTGTGAGCTCCTATGTGCCCAGGTTAGTTGCTTCTGTGAGTTTTCTTGTGATAACCTGGACTCTGTTGGCTTTTACAGTCCTTCCTCCCTCTCTTCAACAGGATTCCTGGAGCTCAGCCTAGTGCTTGGCTGTAGGTCTCTGCATCTGTTTCCGTCAGTTACTGGATGAAGGTTCTCTGATGACAACTGGGATAGTCATCTATTTGGCTACAGGAGATGGCCAGTCCAGCCTACTTATCCATTATTGCTGGGAGTTTTAGCTTGTAGATTCCTGGGAGTTTCCCTTAGACAAGGTTTCTACCTGTCCTCAAAATGCCTCCCTATAGCAAGTCATCTCTTTCAGTAATCCTCCTCCTTCATGTACTCCCAACTCAATCCCTCATGTTCCAATCCCCATCCACCTCCAATGTACCCAGAAGATTTCTTCTACATCTCCTTCCCAGGGAGACCCATGCATTCTCCTTTGGAACTTCCTTGTTACCTAGTCTCTTTGCATCTGTGGATTGTAGCATGGTTACCCTTTACTTTGTAGCTAATATACACTTATGAGTGAGTACACACCGTGTTTGTCTTTTTAGATCTGGGTTACCTCACTCAGGATGATTTTTTTTCTAGTCCCATCAATTTGCCTTCCAATTTCATGATGTCTTTGTTTCTAACAGCTGAGTGATATTACATTGTGTAAATGTACCACATTTTCATTATCCATTCTTCAAATGAGGGGAATCTAGGTTGTTTTTACTTTCTGGCTATTATGAATAAAGCTGCTATGAACATAGTTGAAGAAGTGTCCTTGTTGTATGAGTTTGCATCATTTCAGTATATGTCCAAGAGTAGTATAGCTGGGTCTTGAGGTAGATTGATTCCCAATTTTCTGAGGAACTCTTTTATTGATTTCCAAACAGATGTTCAAGCTTGCATTCCTACCAGCAGTGGAGGAGTATTCCACTTGCTCCATAACCTCTCCAAAATAAGTTGTCATTTGGATTTGTGATCTTAGCCATTTTGACTGGTATAAGATGGCATCTCAGTGTCATTTTAATTTACATTTCCCTGATGGCCAAGGATGTTGAACATTTCATTAAGTGTATCTCAGCCATTTGAGATTCTTGTGTCGAAAATTCTGTTTAGATTTGTACCCATTTTCTAATTTGATTATTTGGTTTTTTGATGCCTAGTTTATTGAAATCTTTATATAGTTTGGAGATCAGCCCTCTGTTGGATGTGGGGTTAGTGAAGATCTTTTCCTTTTCTGTAGGCTTTGGTTTTGTCCTATTGACAGTGTCCTTTTCCTTACAGAAGCTTTTCAGGTCCCATTTATTAATTGTCAACCTCAGTGTATGTGCTATTGGTGTTCTATTCAGGAAGTTGTCTCCTGCGCCAATAAGTTCAAGGTTATTTCCCACTTTCTCTTCTAACAGGTGCAGTGTAACTGGATTTAAGTTGTGGTCTTTGGACCTGAATTTTGTACAGGGTGATAAATATGGGTATGTTTGAATTCTTCTACATGCCAACATCAAGTTATGCCAGTACCAGTTGTTGAAGATGCTTTCTATTTTTCACTGTATGATCTTGGGTTGTTTGTCAAAATTCATGTGTTAATGGGTGTGTGGATTTACTGTGGGTTCTTCAGTTCAATCTACTGATTCTCCTGTCTGTTTTTAATGACAATACCATGCTGTTTTTATTACTACAGCTCTATAGTAGAGCTTGAGATGATCAATGATGGTGATAATCTGGAAATTCCTTTATGGTACAGGATTGTTTTAGCTATCCTGGGGTTTTTGTTTTTCCATATGAAGTTGAGTATCGTTCTTTCCAGGACTGTAAAGAATTGTGTTGCAATTTTGGTGGAGATTGCATTGAAACTGTAGATTACTTTTGGTAAGATAGGCATTTTTCTATGTTAATCCTACCAATCCATGAGCATGGGAGATCTTTCCATCTTCTGATATCTTCTCAAAAATTTTTTTTCAAAATCTAGAGTTCTTGTTATACAGGTCTTTTACTTGCTTGATTAGAGTTACCCCCAAGATATTCAATATTATTTGTGGCTATTGTGAAGGGTGTTGTTTACTTTATTTCTCAGCCCATTTATTGTTTTTAGATTTGTAGATTGGAGGGCTATTGATTTTTTTTAGTTAATCTCATATCTAGCCACATCGATGAAGGTGTTTATCAGCAGTAGGAATTCCCTGGTAGAATTTTTGGTTGCTTATGTATGCTATCATATCATCTGCAGAGAGCAATACTTAGACTTTTTCCTTTCCAATTTGTATCCCTTGATCTCCTTTTGTTGCCCTATTGTGCTAGCTAAAACTTTATACTGTATTGAATAGATATGGAGAGAGTGGACAGCCATCCTGTTCCTTACTTTAGTGGAATTGCCTTGAGCTTCTTTACATTTAATTTGATGTGGCTACCAGGTTGCTGTATATTGCCTTTGTTATGTTTAGCTATGTTCCTTGTATCCATGATCTCTCCAACATCTTTATCATGAAGGGGTGATGGATTTTGTCAAAGGCCTTTTATGAATCTAATGAGACAATCATGTTTTTTTTTTTAATTTTTCTTTCTTTCAGTTTCTTTATAAGGTGAATTACATTGATGGATTTTTCATTTGTTGAATCTTCTCTGAATCTCTGGAATGAAGCCTACTTGATTGTGGTGGATGATTATCTTTTTGATGTGTTCTTGCATTTGGTTTCTGATTATTTTATTGAGTACTTTTGCATTGGTATTTATGAGAGAAATTGGTCTGTAATTCTCTTTCTTTGTTTAATCTTTCTGTGGCTTGGGTTTCAGAGTGTTTTTGGCCCCGTAGAAAGAATTTGGCAAAGTTCCTTTTGTTTCTGTTGTGTAGAATGATTTGAGGAATATTGGTATGAGCTTTCCTTTGAAAGCCTGGTAGAATTCTGTGTGGAAACCATCTGGTCCTGGGCTTTTTTTTTTTTTTTTTTTTTTTTTGAGAGACTTTTAATGACTGCTTCTATTTTCTTAGGGTTTATAGTTCTATTTAAATTGTTTATCTGGTCTTGATTTAATTTTGGTATGTCATACCTATCAAGAAACTTGTCCATTTCTTTTAGATTCCCAGTTTTGTGGAGTACAGGTTTTTAAAGTATGACCTAATAATTCTTGGTATTTTCTGTGTCTGTTATTATGTCCCCCTTTTTGCTTCTGATTTTGTTAATTTGAATAGTCTCTCTCTGCCTCTTAGTTTGGATAAGGGTCTGTCTATCTTGTTGATTTTCTCAAAAAACCAACTCTTTGTTTCATTGACTCTTTGTGTTGTTTTTTTGTTTGTTTGTTTTTATTTTGTTGATTTCAGCCCTCAGTTTGATCATTTCCTACCATCTACTCCACTTGTGTGAGTTTGCTTCTTTTTGTTCTAGAGCTTCCAGGTGTGCTGGTACGTTTCTAGTAGGAGATTTCTCCAACTTCTTTATGCAGGCACTAGTGCTGTGAACTTTCCTCTTGGCACTGCTTTCATTGTGTCTCATAAGTTTGGGTGTGCTGTGCATTCATTTTCATTGAATTCCAGGAAGTTTTTAATTTCTTTCTTTATTTCTTCCTTGACTCAGTGGTAATTCATTTGAGAGTTGTTCAGTTTCCATTGTTATTGAACTACAATTTTAATGCATGGTGATCTGATATGATACAGGGGGTTATTCCAGTTTTTTTTTTTTAATCTGTTGAGATTTGTTTTGTGTCCCAGCAGGTGGTCAATTTTAGAGAAGGTTCCATGAGGTGCTGAGAAGAAGGTATATTCTTTTGTGTTTGGGTGAAATGATCTGTAGATATGTTAGGTCCATCTGTTAGTTCCCTTATTTCTCTGTTTAGTTTCTGTTTGGCAGATCTGTCCATTGGTGAGAGTGCGGTTTTGAACCCTCTCACTGTCAATGTGTGGGATTCAGTGTATGATTTAAGCTTTAGAAAAGTTGATTTTACAAATGTGTGTGCCCTTGTATTTGGGGTATAGATTTTCATAATTGAGATTTCATTTTGGTGGATTTTTCCTTTGAGGAATATTAAATGTCCTTCTCCATCTCTCTTGGTTACTTTTACTTTGAAGTCTATTTTATTAGATATTAGGTTAGCTACACCAGCTTGCTTCTTAGGTCCATTTGATTGGAAAATCTTTTCTCAACCATTTGCTTCGAGGTAATGTGTGTCTTTGAAGTTGAAGTGTGTTTCTTCTATGCAGTAGAAGGATAGATTCTATTTTCATATTCATTCTTTCTGTTTATGTCTTTTTATTGTTGAATTGTGTCCATTGACATTAAGAGATATTAATGACCAGTAATTGTTATTCCTGTTATCTTTTGTTGCTGTTGTTGTTGTCTGAAGTGTGTGTGTGTGTGTGTGTGTGTGTGTGTGTGTGTGTGTGTGTGTTTCCCTTCTTTGGGTTTTGCTGGTGTGAGATTATTTATTGCCTGTGTTTTCTTGGGTGCAGCTAACTTCCATGTGTTGGAGTTTCCCTTTTAGTACCTTCTGTAGGGCTGGACTTGTGGATAGGCTTGTTTAAATCTGGCTTTGTCATAAAATATCTTGTTTTTTCCATGTATGGTGATTGAAAATTTTGCTGTATATAGTAGTCTGGGCTGGCATTCGTTGTCTCTTAATGTCTATAACATGTCTATCCAGGTCCTTCTGGCTTTCAAAGTCTCCACTGAGAAGTCAGGGGTCCTTCTGATAGTTCTGCCTTTATATGTCACTTGGCCCTTTTCTTTTGTAGCTTTTAATATTCTCTTTATTCTGTATATTTAGTATTTTGATTATTATTTGGTGTGGGTACTTTTCTTCTGGGCTAGTCTATTTGGTGTTTTGTAAGCTTCTTGTGGCTTTATAGGCATCTCCTTTAACTTAGGAAGATTTTCTGGGCCTTTGAGCTCAGATTTTTCTCCTTTTTCTCTTCCTATTATTCTTAGGTTTGGTCAAAACAGATTTCCTGGCTCTTTTGTGTTAGGAATCTTTTAGATTTAACATTTTATTTGACCAGTGAATCTGTTTCATTTATTGTATCCTCAATGTCTGAGATTCTTTATGCCATCCCTCAAATTCTGTACTTCCTATTCACTTGTCCAGATTTTCTATTTCCAGAATTTCCTTGGTTTGTGTTTTCTTTATCATTTCTATTTCAATTTTCAGGTCTTGCTCCATTTCCTTCACCTGTTCAATTGTTTTGTTTTCCTTGCCATTCTTTAAGGGATTTACTGATTTTTTTTCAATTTTTTGTTTGTCTTTTCTTCAATTTCTTTTTTTTTATTTTTAAGACATTTTCTATTCATTTTATATACCAACCACAGATCCCCTCCCCTCCCTCCTCCCACTCCCCAGCCTTACACCCCATTCCAACCCCATTCCCACCTCCTCTAAGGCAAGGGCCCCTGTGAGGAGTCAGCAGAAACTGATACACTCAGTTGAGGCAGGTCCACCATAGGCAGTGGGCTCCAAAAAGTCTGCTCATGTCTTAGGGATGGATCCTGATCCCACTGCTGGGGGTGGGGGGTGGGGGGTGAAGGAGGTGGGGGAGGTGGGGGGTGTAAGCAGATCAAGCTCCATAACTGTCTCTTCTTCAATTTCTTTAAGGGAGTTTTTCATTTTCTCTTTAAGGGTCTCTATCATCTTTATACAGTTTTTAAGGTCATTTTCTTGTGCTTCACCTACACTGGAATGTTCAAGTCTTGCTGTTGTATGGCCACTGGGTTCTATTGGGGACATATTGCCCTTTCTGATATTGAATGTGTTCTTACCCGGTCATTTAGGCATCTGGATTTGGGATGATTATAGGTGTAGGTGTTGAGTCTTAAGTTTACCTTTGTTGGATGGGTGTTTTGTTACTTTGTTTTATGTGTCCTCTCTGGTCTTCTGGCCTAAGTTGCAAAGTGTTCTGTTGACTGGCAAGTCTTCAGGTCCAATAGGATTTTTCTGATGAGATTTGTGGGGCCTTGGGTGCGTAGATCCAGAGTGGCCTCATGTAAAGTTGAAGTCTTCCTCTGAAGTTGTAGACCAAAATATGGAGCCCAGTGAAGGGGGTGTTGTTCTTCTGACTGGTGTGGGCTATACCTGGGCCTATGGAGTCTGCTGGAGTTGTGGGGACAGGCTGGCCATGGGAGGATGTTGAGGTATGTGGGGTTGTGCCATGGAGTGCGTCTTGTGGGAATGGAATGCAGTCAGTGGTGGCAGGCCATCTGACAGAGGAGTCACTCACCTGCTAGTTGGCTGGTGGGGACTGCACCAGAGCTAAGATAGCCTTATCTTATGCTTGCCAGAGAGTGGGCTGAAGCTTCTAGTCATTCATGCAGTTACAAGTATAAAGAACGAATATACACACAATTGTTGCCAGAATTTTTTGACATTATGTTTTGATTTTTGCATTCTTTTCATTCTTTTCAGTGGTTTTGTGTCTCCAAAACCACTGTGTGTAATTCTTTGTCTGGTAAAAAGATGGCAGTTACTATTTAGATGAAACTGAAGATAATTATCTAGCACAAGAGCAAGGCAGTGATGGTAATTGCATCTGAGTTGGGGTTCTCCAGTCTGTAATCTGACCATCTTAAAGGATAGGGAGTCAGTGAATCAGAGAAATTGTCAACATGGCTTCAATCCATTCAGTCAACTAGAGTCATAAAGAAATGAGCCAAACCAAGTGACAATACAGGAAAATACTTAGTATTTACAGGGCAGTCAGTTACAGCCGTGTGGATGGATGATTCCTCCACTGAGGACCCAGGTGCTGCAGGTGAAGACACTAAGTACAGCTGACATGCTAACAGTTTGTCAGTGGTTACACATGTATGCAAGTGGGATTGCTAGTCACAAACGATTTCAGTACTTAAAAGTGTTATACTTTTACAAGGTGAAACTGAGCAATTAGACAGCAACTGTCAAAACTGAAAGTACTGGAGCTTTTAATTAAGAACTGTATAAAGTGCTGATGAGAAGTATTTTGTAGAGAGAGACTCGTGTGGCCTTGTCTCTTGCTGAAGAGCTATTGGTTGCTGGGGGAGGAAGAGTCCGTTTTCTTCAAGAGTGGAGCCATTAATAAGTTGCCGATACTCCAGGTAATAAATGCATACCCATCCCTTCCCGGATACCTTAATTAAGCTCAGGGGTCATTAACAATGCATGAAATTAGGTGAGAGACATGTTGAGAAGAAGAAGGGGACCAAAGGGAATAGGAAGGGGATGAAAAGGGTAATGGTGGATGAATATAAGAATACATTTTCATATATATATATATGTGACATTGTCAAAGAATATATAAAATATTTTAAATAAAGTACTTTTTATAACTAATATTTAATATCAATGAAAAGCAAAGATTATGGAAGTATGCCATAGAGTACAAACATTCATCGACTCCAACACTATCCCAAGCCACTAAATAACCTTGCAATGCTGCCCTTGGATGGAAATTTGATTCCCATAAATTCTTTGTGACCTACCATTCAAAGAACTTTAGTCTTTTTGATATTGTTAGCAAACTCATATTTTCCATTTATTTGTTCTATAACAAAAACCTCAGTAACACTAGCATTATTTGAAAACTAATTATTGAATTATTTTAGTCTGTACATAAGAACATCTTATAGACACAACTACACACCATTCTGTCAGTTTAGGCAAAGCTTGTGAGCATGTACAGCACAGTAGTTATATGCATCCTGGTATGTTGGCTGTGTCTTTGCTTTTGAACCCACCACACTCATTTGAACACTGACCCGAACAACTTGTTCATATTAACATTTATATCAAAGAACCATGCAGATTGTTGTGGTAACATAATCTGACCAAATGTTCTGAGAGTTTGGGAAATGCTTTAGCATTCTGAATGCTAAACGAGTATCACCAAGGCCTGGGAAAGGTCACACAGTCAAGTATAAACAACATTGCTAAGAAATTTTGATGATGTATAAGAATACACTCAAAGGCTTTCAAAGAGTCTGCTGCTGATGAAATAGGGACAACCATTCATCAGTGCTCTGGAAAGTGCTGCAATTAGACAATGATGAAACCGCTGTTTGTGAGCTTGTTGGAGTGCAGGAAGGGGTTCAATGAGAAGTTAATGGAATCGGAGGAAAAAGAGTTGAGGAAGAAGAATTGGAAACTCTCAAAGAAATAAGAAAACTAACAGCAAACTAATGAAGGCATTTGCTTCTGTCTGTACTAGTAGACTGATGTTAGAATACATAGATGACAATTAGAGGAGATTTGCAAAAACCAGAAGAAACAGGTGGTCTTTCTTGCTATAGGAAAATATAAAAGGAAAAAAAGGTATGTAGTCTAAACTTGGTTTCCTCTGAAGAACTCTATGCTAGCTGAACCTTCAGTTGATGGTGCATTAATATCTTTTATCAGCTTGTTTTAAGCCCCATTTTGAAGTTGTTGACATTGTCATCATAGTAATTCTCCATCTAGCAATTCACTTTTGTTCAGTGCCCAAAAACTATTCAGGTCCAATGTGTTTTTAGCTGAAAATTCATGCAAACATTTAGTTTATCCAGCTTAAAACAGGACTTCATATATCACAGAAGAGATCTAAAACTTTGTCACGGGCAGATGTTGTGTTAAATGGTTTTGTTTAATATGATTAAGGAAGGCTAAACTCAACTTGAAATGCAGCAGGTAAGACTCACGTCTTCAGTAAATTGTTCTCCGCAGTGTCAGAGCAGTGCTGAGATTGCTCAAGTATAAGTGAGCAATTGTCCATAATTAAAGGGATTGGATCATGTCAAAAAGAAAAGGAAAAGAACCAAATCTGTGGGTATTGCATGAACATAGGATTCCAGGAGCCAAAATTTGGCATAAAGATCATTATGTATAAGTTTGATACATGGGGATATTGAAAAGAGATGGTTTTAAGATTTTTCTATTTCTCATTTTTCATGGCTATGATATTTTCTAAAGGAAAATTTGTGATATCTTAATTTTTACTAAAACCTTTCACAAATCAATAAGTATTTTCAGAGATTGTTCAGAATTTTACTTTGTCTCTTTCATAGTATTTCTTAACATGTCTTGTTTACATTAAAATTATGTACAGTAAGGTAGAAAGCAAATAATACATTGTATATTTAAAGGAGAAAGATCTTGAAAGTTTTTAATCATGAGGAAATGCTAAGTGTGAATAGACAGGTTTAACATAAAGTAGACATTATACAGTGTGTACATGTATCAAAGCACTGAATAGTAGCAAAAATATGAATATAAAATATACAAAATATGTATAAAAGTTTAAGATTTTATGAATTAGTTAAAAATAAATATAATTTTAAAAACACATTCAATTCATTGCTTCTAGCCACTAAGGAATTAAAAAAAACAAAAAACAAAAAACAAACAAACAAAAAAACCTGATTGCATTACTCCATAGCTTTAAGCAACAAGAAAGTCAGAGAATTCCAGATAACAATTTTGAATTCACTGGACATCTAACTACAAAAGGATAGTGATCATTGTGAAATGCTGTTTTACATTCTTTTCTACTTACTGTTATCAAATACTCTAACAAAAGCAACCTAGGATAGAAAGGGTTAATTTTGACTCACAGTTTCAGGTTGCAGTTCATTGCAGGGAATCCATAATGGAGCTTGAGACAGCTGGTCACATGCCCTCCATCCACAGTCAAGAAGTAGAGAGGAAGGAATGTATCGTGCCTCTCAGTTCTCTGCTCTACATACACAACCACGACCAGGAAATAGTTCCACCCACAGTTAAGATGGGTCTTCCCACATCAATCAGTCAAGACAGAACTTTATAGGAAAGCCCAGAAGTTCATCTGTCAGGTGACTCTGGAGTCTGTCAAGTCGACATTTAACACTAGCTGTCATGAATGGGAAAGTAAAGAGGCAGGTCTGAATCTTAAGATTACCCAGCTTACTGCATTGATTCCAGGTTTTCGTGAAGGAGTGGGAAAATAAGACAAAATCCAGCAGAGTCTCAAAGTTGAAGACACAGAGCTGGGCACATTAAGAGACCAAGGAAAGTAAAGGCTCAGTAGAGTGTAGCAGACAGAGAGGTTGACTCCAAGAAAAATTCAGAGTTCTTAAAAGGCTCCTCCTTCAGTAGGGTAACCCCGGCTCAGAAAGACAATTCCTGCATGTTCTCTCTCATATGGGATTTTAATCCTTGTGTAGGAGGGCAAGGAGGCAGAGCCCAGGACACCGCAGAGGGGACATTGAAAGGGAGAAAAGAAAAGACGCTTCAAAGAAGGGGAGGAGGAGAAGGGAACAAGTGTGATATGAAAGTGGAAGGTGTGGATAGGGATAACAGGAATGGGGGAGGTGGAGACAGAGGAGAGGGATGAGAGGAGGGGTGGCATGGACCAACCAAAACTATGTAAGAATGCCACCTGGATGCCTGTTATTTTTCTGTGAGAATGAACATATAAAGAGAAGCAAGACAAGCCTGCTCTCTTCAAACTTAGAGTCTGAATTGGATGCTTGCGATGATTTTAACCCACTTGAAATTGGATGGCCTTTAATTTCCCACTTGAAGAGCTATTTTTAAGTTCCATAAACAGGTCTTTTCTTGTCCACTGAGTTTCTTTGTTGAGTTTCTGACTCAAGTCAATGTTATTCATTCAGTCATGGTTGGTTTCTGGGTTATCTCAGTTGTCTTTGGTCACCTTCTCTGTTCTCTATTTCAGTTTCCACACCCCACTTGGTTTGAGTTTGCTCTACATTCTGAAGTACACTATGGTCACATATCTCTGCTTAGTCTGAGGACTCTGTATTTGTTATCATTTTATTCTTCAGAGCCAAATTCAGAAATATAATATACACAAAAGCTACAATGACACTTCTTTGGGGGAAATTTTATCATATCCATAATTCATGGGAGAATAATTATCTGTACTTTATTAAGTGCATGTCTTAGTTATGATTTCTATTGCTGTGAAGAGACACCATGACCATGGCAACTCTTATAAAGGAAAACATTTAATTGGGGATGGCTTACAGTTTCAGAGGTTTAGTCCATTATCACCACAGTGGGACATGGCAGCATGCAGGCACACACAGTGCTGGAGAAGGAGCTGAGAGTTCTACATCTTGATCCACAGGCAATAGGAAGCAACTGTACTAGTGGGTGTAGGTTGAGAAAAGAGACCTAAAACCACACCCCCACAGTGACACACTTCTTCCAACAAGGCCACATCTACTCAAACAAGGCCATACTTCCTAATAGTGCCATTCCTTACAGGCCAAACATTCAAACACAGTAATATATGGGAGCTATACGTATTCAAACCATCACAGTGCATCTGATTTGTGTCCTTCATTGTTAAATATTATAAAAACATCTTTCAGACAAAGCAATATAAATCACATGCTCAGTTTAAACTTAGATTTTATGAAATTTACTTATGTCTTTATTTTGTTGTTGATATTGGAAATGCAATTGGTTTTGAGTATTAAAGTCACACCACTGGGAAATTTTTTTTGTAGAGAGTTACTTTCCATCAGTTTTGTTTGATATTTTAAAAAATTTATTTTCTTTCCTTAATTTTTTCATTTGTTTTTAAAAATACTACTTAGTGGAAAGACTTTCATATACTATTAAACAGAAATGGTAATGCTGGTAATTCTGACCTCACTCTCAGTTTTGAAAGCAATGTTTTTGAATAATGATCTTTTGAAGAGTCGTTTGGAGATAATGGTACAATCAGTCTTCTGTACCCTTGTTTTCTATCTTGAAATATTAAAACAACTACATATCAAAGAGTTTAGAATACCTTTGCGCTGAATACCTTCAAAATATTCTTGTTCTAAATCCCTCACTAACACAGCTTAACACTTGGTTGCTTAATATTTACATTGTATTAGATGTTATAAGTAACCTAGAGATCATTTAAATTGTTCAGGAAGATGTGTGTAGATTACACACATAGGCTATTGTGCTACTTTCTGCAATGAGCATGAGCATCTGGAGATTTTGGTCTTGCAAGAGGCTCTGGAACTAAGTCCTGTGGATCAGGATGGACAATGATGTTTGCTCTCTGAAGCTCATTGTCCTGATATCCACAACTCTACAGCAGACTGCAAAGCCACTCTCTTTTCTTATTGTGGTAGGTTTTGCCTGATGTAGCTTTATGTACCTTATTTGATCTCAAATGGTTTTGTCATTTACGAATGAGGTTTTATATTTTCAATTATTTTAACATCCACATTGATCTTCTATTTTCCTTTAATGAACTAAAGATTTTACTCTTGCACATAATTTATTTTGTTCCTGCTTATACTCTTCAGAATGATTTTATAGATTATTTTTCAACAATATGAAACTTTTCCTATGCATTTGAACACTCCTGCACTGTAGATTTCCTGTACCATTTATCTTAGCATCATGGTTTCATTTCTCATTCTACAACTCCCCTTTATGTTGTTTATCTGCTTATGTGGTATGCCTGTGTGCATGTGTGTTTGTGCCCATGTTCCCATGCATGTAGAAACTCTAAGCTGGCATTGGCAATTTTCCTTGATAGCTCTCCACTTTATTCTTTGAGGCAGGGTCTCTCAACTGAACACAGAGTGTGCTAATAAAGCTAGTCTAGCTAAACACTTTGCTTCAGGGATCTCATGTCTCTGCCTTTGGGCAGTGAAATTGTTGCCATATATACCAGACACTTATGTAGGTGCTGGAGAGTCTGAACTCTGAACTCTGATCCTCTTATTTGTAAGCAAGCACCTTACTCACTGAGCTATCTTCTCTGCCCTTCACTACTTCTCCCCAGTATCACTGTGCATGTTAGTAGTGAAGAACAGAGGAGATAAAGACTAGTGTCAAATGTTAATAATTCCCTGTGTGAATCTGGAATATTCACCTTCTCTGGTTTCTATGTTCCCTTGATTTTACTTCTGTTCATACTGGAATTGGATAGGTCATTTTTTTCTTCAGTGGCAACACAGTCAAAAATTATCTAAAAGTGATGGGAAATCACTTGGAGAGAAATAAGATATGTTATAGTATTTTTCCTAATGATTTCTTTGAAGCACCCACTCTTACTCACTCTGGTCTGGGTGGCAACAGTCTTAGCTATATCTGTCTTGTCTAATTTTACTAGTCCACAAGAGTCTTTCTCTTCTCAAGGCCTGTGGTGTGTGGTCTTCTTATTTTTGTTGTCTTGGATTAAAAGATAGTATTTATAAAAGGTAACCATCAGTTTCACGGAGCTGTGAAAAAGGAGTACATTTTTAAAAGATTATTCTACTGACTAATCAATGTGGGAACCAGGTAGATGGGTTGAATGGTTAAAAAGAGATTTTTGGTGAGCAGACACATTTAGAGATTAGGGAGATCATACAAATATGCAAATAAAGCAGAACATTCCACAGAGGGAAGGTGAATGAATCTCAGTTGGATAGTACAGAATTTTCGGGTCTACAGACAAGAATTATTTTGCATTTTTATAAGCTAACTACAATGTAAAGTCCTAAAAAGTCTCTGTAGATACAGAATCCAGCAACCACAGAAGGTATTCTCCAGAGTTTTATAAATATGTTGAAGCACAGAGTTATTTTAGCCTGGGTTCTATGTTCCCTGCTATTGTTTCTACAAGGTTAATCCCAGGAGAGAAACACAGTTACCTGTGCTGATTCATTTGTTTGTGACTTGAAGATTAATTCCCACAAATTTATTATTATTTCTTTCTACCTATCGATATTGTGAAATTTTTTGAAAAGTGCAAAACTTTGGTGTTTTTTGGAAATATGGGATTTACATTAAGATAGTTTTCAAATAATTTATCAAGTAATACTTGTATGTTTATCTTTCATTTTCTTTTAATTTAAGGAAGAATATGTTATAAATTTTATACATTCTGATAATTTTGACTTTTGCATTTTTTAACATTTTGACATAAAATTAAGATGTAAATATTTTAAATTTGGATTTGGTATTAGGTAGATACTGTCTTACGCTTGAAAATATTTTACCTAAACAAGAATAATCTATATTATTCTGAATGCTGTAAATTCTCAAATTTATATTCAATCTGATAAATCACATATTGAATATCATCATTTGATGATTAGTTTTCTACTTGATTGATTTAATAGCTCTCATGCTTTGATGTTATAGAAAGAGATCAGTGTAGAACATTATTTTAAGGTGTGTTACATTCGCTTATGCTGTGGAACATTTGTTTAATGATGCAAAGATGTGTGGCATTCTTTTATGTTGCATTTGTTTAACTCTTTGAAGCTGTGCTACTGTGCCTGTCTAAAACACCTGATGGTCTAATAAAGAGCTGGATGGCCAATAGCACGGCAGGAGAAAGAATAGGCAGGGCTGGCAGGCAGAGAGAAAAAATAGAAGAAGAAATCTGGGATGAAAAGAAAGACAAAAGAGCAAAAGAACAAGGAGAGGAGTATGACACAGCCAGCCACAGCGTAAGAGTGAAAGTAAGATAAACAGAAGTAGGAAAAAGTAAAAGCCCAGAGGCAAATCCTAGATGGAATTTAAAGTTAAGAAAAGCTGGCAAGAAACAAGCCAAGCTATGGCTGGGCTTTTCTAATTAAGAATAAGCCTCCATGTGTGATTTATTTGGGAGCTGGGTGGCAGGCCCCCCAAAAGAGCAAAGAGTAAAATCCAACAACAACACATTATTCATAAATGCCAATGACGCTCTTTCTTGCATTTTCTTGTTTCATTCACTTAATATAAGTTTATTCCCCTTATCAAACATGAGAATGAAAGCGTAATGTGCACATCTGAAATGAACTCTTATGAACATGGGGACAGTAAACGTCAATTCAAAATTTTAATGGGAAAGGGAAGTATAACATAAATGATGAGGCGTATTAATCATAGTAGCCATCTCTGTTCGGAGATCATCACAACCATTTTCAAATATCTCCTAGTCATGTGTTAGTATGTTACTGTCCAATGGTCTCCTTGCAGCCAGCCTTCCCCATTTCCCATACCCAGTATTCCAAAAGGTGAGCATGATACAGCAGCACATCACTGAGTTTGTTTTCCTATTTATCTCTACAGTGAGGTAGAAAAATAAATCTTAAATAAGAAAAATAAAATAAGTGCTGTTCAGAAATCATGATCCAAAGATAGTGTTGACTTGATCTTTCTCTTATTTAAATGCAAATATTTTATCTTGCTGAAGCATTCACTTTCCATTTCAGAAGCAATTACTGACTGTGCACAGCTGTGCTACACCCCTCAATTGTCAATACTGTACTATTTCAGCCATAGAAAAAATCATTCGTTAACTGTTGTAGCCATAATATCTTTGGATGTACTAGTAGCATTTTCTTCCATGTCACAAGCTCCACTGCACTGCAATTCCAACTGGAATTTCTATTCAAGTTCCCTGACTATAGACAAGGTTTCCAAGGCAGAGGCTCCAACCATGTACATTTTCTTCCCATTTCAAGTGTTTCTTTTCACCAGTCCTAAATCTGAGTTACTCTAACATGTATTGCTAAATTTGTCAGTGTCTCCTTTCATGTTCTCAAGAAATATTCAATTCCAAGAAGCATGTATAACATGTGTTTAACACAAAATCCATTTATGACTGGCCTTCTGGAGGACAAAAGTAATTTTAAGAGGTAGTTTGACATTTTTTAAGTAAGTGCTTACACATAGCTTTTTGTGTGTTCCACTACAGCAGTACTCTCAAGTACCAATGAGACTGGGGTTTATTCCATGATTAAGGATAAAATCTGCCCAGGGGTTTACAAAGCTAAACTGTAAGGGAGGATGAAAATATATGGGAAATTAAAGTGACTTCTCTTCAAAATTAAGGGTAACATATGAAGTTGTTGTATCTAAATAGGGCACGCGGTTGGTGGCATGAACGAACTAATTAGTCCACAGAATTAGTTCTCAGAAAACACAAAGACTTCTAAAGAGGCAGCTTCAGATAAAACTGATGATGGCATCAAAGAAAAAGATGCTGTAACTAGTACCATATTGCTGCAGCATTTCCTATAATGGGTGCCTTTTACAATGCTTTCGTTCATGCTCAGGCTTTCACAATGGCAGCAGGATAGCAGTGGCTTAGCTCCCCAATCAAACAGTTTTACTTTGACTCCTCTACAGGTTTCTCCTCTGGTGATTTTGGCAAGTTTGCTTGGATCATTTATAACATAAGGACGTTAATGCTGACCAACATGAAACTTATGTAATATATTTGGAACAGTGCAAACTCTTTATAACAAATTGGGGTGAAGTTGGAGGGAGTTATTGAGTGCAACAGAGAATTTCTCATCACAGGTGAGCATAACTTGGGAGTCTAGAGTTCTGGGCATTCAACTGCCACTAAAAAAAACCCTATCCCAACCAAGCAACACACTTCTACATCCTTTGTCTCCAAAACTTGGATTAATTTCAGAGACAATGGAATCATGGTGTTTATAATATTGTGTGTGTGTGTGTGCGTGTGCGTGTGCATGTGCGTGTGCGTGTGCGTGTGCATGTGTGTGTGTGTGTGTGTGTGTGTGTGTGTGTAAAGCAGCTTTTAAAAAAAGAAATAAGCAGCGATCTTATGATCCTGTAGAGCAGGAGGGGTCCCAAAGAGAAAGACAGGTATCCAAGGAATGCTCAATCATACCACAGGGAGACATGCTGAACTTGTTCATAGTGGCATTATTCATAATAGCCAGAACCTGGAAACAACCTAGATGCCCCTCAACTGAAGAATAGATAAAGAAAATGTGGTACATATACACAATGGAGTACTACTCAGCAGTGAAAAACAATGACATCATGAAATTTGCAGGGAAATGGATGGAACTAGAAAATATCAACCTGAGTGAGGTAACCCAGATTCCAAAGGACAAATACGGTATGTACTCACTCATAAGTGGATATTAGATATAAAGCAAAGGATAACCAGACTACAACCCACAGCTCCACAGAAGCTAGCTAACAAGGAGGACCAAAAGAGGGATGAATGGATCATCCTGGAGAGGGGAAATAGATGAGATCTCTATGAGTAAACTGGGGATGAGGTGTGGGCAATGGAGGGTAGGGGCTGGGGCATGAGAACATAAGGGAATGGGATGGTCAAGCTGTAACAGGGATGGAGTGGGAGAACAATGAAAGAGATACCATGTTAGGGATAGGGAGAAACTGGGTGCTAGGGAAGTTCCCAGGAATCCCCAAGGATGACCCCACCTTAGACTGCTAGCAATAGTGGAGAGGGTGCCTGAACTGGCTTACACCAGTAATCAGATCAGTGAATACTCTGTCATCATAGAACCTTCATCCAGTAACTGATGGAAGCAGATGCAGAAATCCACAGGCAAATACCAGGCCATGCTCCAGGAGTCTAATTGAAGAGAGGGAAGAGGGATTCTATGAGCAAGTGCATCAAAATCATGATGGGGAAACCTGCAGAGACAACCAAACCAAACTAGTGGGAATTCATGAAATTTAGATCAACAGCTGTGGAGCCTGTGTGGGACTGGACTAGGCCCTCTGCATAGCAAGACAGTTGTGTAGCTTGATCTGCTTAAGGGGTCCCCTGGCAGTAGGATCAGAATCCATGCCTGGTGCATGAGCAGGCTTTTTGGAGCCATTACCTATAATGGGACACCTCACACAACCTTGAGGCAGGGGGAGGGGCTTGAACCTGCCTCTACTAAATGTATCTCCCCATGGGAGGCCTTACCTTCTTGTAGGAGGGAATGGGGATGGGCTGGGAGGGGGAGGCTGGTGGGGGGAGGAGGGAAGAGGGGGATCTTTGATTGGTATGTAAAATGAATTTAAAAATTTCTTAATAACAACAAAAAAAGAAAGATGGGTATCATTGTGCAGTCTTTGTCTAAGGGCATTAATAATTCTCTGAGCTGTGTGTGTGTGTGTGTGTGTGTGTGTGTGTGTGTGTGTGTATGTATGTGTGTGTGTGTGCAGGGGTATGTTGTGGATGATTGGGTGGGCTGGTCAGCTGTAGATCTCCACAATGTTTTCATATGTCTTTCCCTCCTGGTGGCAGGACTTCACTTTCCACACAACTTCAAGGGCCAGTGAAGTCCTTGATAACACCTAGCATCCAGGCAGCGGTGTCAGGTTGCTATGTAAAAAGAAAAAGAAAGATAACAAGAAACCAGAACATTTCTGGATTGTCTGGCCTCCAGCCAGGACAAAACTGCCTTCAAAACGAAGGACTTCTGGCTTCTGGCCCAGACAGAACTGGTTATCAAGTTCCAGAAACAGAACTGTTCTTTTTCAATATTCCTGCCCAAACTGCCTGACAAATTCCTTTTGCCTGTTTTCATCAATGTGTTTATTATTGTTATCTCCATAAAAGTAAGACCAATTAGAATTAGAAATATGAAATGCATATGCTTTTTGATAAAGTTAGTAAGCAGTTTGAAGGACATGAAACCTAAACATTTATTATTTCTCTCCAACGTGAGTCTGAAGTTTGAAAGTTAAATTTAACTATTTCCTACCTACTGGGCCATATGCTCGGGGGTATTAATAAATCTCATTATTAATTATCTACTGACATCCTTAGAATCAAATTGATAACAATTGCTGTATTTCAAGGATTATCCTAAAATATAAATGACCTGGTAATAAAAGTAGTTTTGACACATTGCTTTATACTTAGAAGTCAATCAATGCTCAGTAAGAATGATTGTTACCCTACATGATCTGAATCTGATTTAAGGAAGATTTTAACTCTTTTCTAAGTGACTTATTTTTCTTCAATGAAGATGTTCCCTTATCTTATTTTCACATTCAGATGCATGTTCTGTTTTTATCCATCTCTACTGCACTCTGCTGTTACTGGACAGTGAGTTATTTCTAAAATTATTAAATTGCATTGAATCATGGATTATGATTATAACTTACTTTGTCTGGTGTTTTAGGAAGTTTTAAGTAGAAACATCCAAGCAAAACATAGCCAAGCTTAGAGCTATGTAGGACTCTTCATAGAGATAGCTCATAGCCTAATACCTTTGTACTTCTATTTTAAACCCAGTCAGCTCTTTCAGTAATACCATAAGCCAGCCACACTGTTGTTTTTTTATGTCTTTGAAAAAAAAAAAAAGAGCACTGCTACTGAGAGTATTGACTTGATTTCCAAATCCATTTCTATGACTTCTCAGAACCAGACTGTTTGCTTTGCTGTGGCATAGGCAGGTTCCACTGGTTCATACCTAGAAGACACATTAGTAGTACTCACCGACAAAAATGGTCACTACTATAAAAAGAATGTGTAATTGTTGCAGGTCCTAACAAAAGAACAAGAAGTTCCATTCCATGAACAACAGATCTGAAAAAAAAATATAAATGCATTGCAGAGATATAAAAACAAAAATATATAAAGGATATGTAACAAATGTAAACTTCACATTTAGAATGTCTAACGTGTATGAGCCGAGATACATTGGCATAAATGGCTTTTTTATTAAAAAAAAATTTGCTGAATACACAAATTGAGTTTGAGGAGCTTGTATGTCTGGGTGATGCACAGTAACCAGAGGTTTCTTGAAATCATCACTGGGTAGGGTTAAAAATGGCCACTAGCCCTGACTGGGTGAGTGGGAAGCGGGCAGAGCATGTCATCGAGGAGAGGCTCCCTTGGATAGAACTGGCCAGGCACAAACCTTGGACCCTTAGGAGCACAGACTTCCCCACAGTCCCTCTGAGTGAACACCCAGACAGCAATCAGGGCTGGGTGTCATCAACTGCCACAGCATCTACCTGCTGACACTAACCCCTCCCTCCAAATGTGCAATCTCCTGGACAAATTGAATCTCTTTACCCTCTTCACAGGTACTTACCACCACCCCCCAAAAAAACAAAAACAAAAACAAAAAACCCCCCAGGATTCCAAATTTTAAAAACAGCAAAAACATCCAAAGGGTTAGGCATGAAATGCTGTCCTGCATCTTTCGGTCTCAAAGACAGTGGCTGTCCCTCCCCCACTCACCCCCATCTCCTGAATGATTTCTGTGCCAAGATGAAAAGAGGCCCTAGGCCGTAGGGGGGCTCCGGGCTATGAGGAGCTGGTGGCAGCGGCAGCAGGGCGCCAGGGTGGGTGAGACATGACGGAGGTCCTGGCGGCATGGCCCAGTTCCCCAGCATCTCCTCCCACAGGCCAGCTTACTTCTTCAGGATGAACGACTGCATTCGTTTTCCTGACAAAGTTGTGGCATCTTCTGCTCTCCTCTCCTTTCTTTCTTGCTGCCTCCTCCAGATGTTCCCTGATGATTGCCAGCCGGGCAAGATCAACCTTGCCCTGCTCTGTCTTCCCAGCCAAGTGCACCTTCGTGTAGTGCTCTTTTGCTTTCTGCTTCTCGATTTCTTCTAGTTCTCTCCTTGAAAGCTCCTTTGGCCCATCCAGATACAGTTGTGTGACCTTCGCGGTTGTCTGTGCCACCGGTTGGGGTCTCAATGTCAACCAGCCCTTCCACAGCTTTCCGATTTTGCTGGTAGTTATCACCATCTTAACTCTCATCTGAGTCTAGAGACTTCTTCTCTTTTTGGGGGTCACAGAAACCCCATATCCACCTTCTCTCCTCCTCCCCTCCTCCTCCTCTTTTCCCTCTCCCTTCTCCTTCTTTTTCCTCCTTTTCCTCTTCCTCCTCTCCTCCCCTTTTCCTCCTCTTCCTCCTCCTCCCCCTCCTCCCCCTTCTCCTCCACTTCTGTTTTTATTAATTCTTTGTGGATTTCAAATTATGCACCCCGATTCCACTTATCTCCCCCATCCCTTTGCTTCTATCTCCTGCCCTTGAAAGCTCCCCCCAAAACAAAATTTAAAAATACCTCCCCCCAAAACCCCTAAAACCCAAACCAAACCAAATAAACAGACATACAAACAAACAAACAAACAAAAAAAACCCAAATAATAATTTTAAAAAATCTCTGTATGGAAGCTGTAGTGTGGCCCATGAAGTCACACAGTATACTTTTTAGTCCTTAGAGTGTACTTTACATGTAAGTGTCCATAGGTCTGGTGTGAGGCCTCTGGCTTCTGCTGCACTGTGGATACTGGACTCTCACTGGGACTCCTCTTGGTTATCCTGTTGTTGCCCTGTGTCATGGAGATCCTGCAGCTTTAGGTCTGCAGGTTCAGCCCCTTCCCACGCTCAGCAGTTCATATATGCGGTGGGTGTTCGGGTGAGTTACCTCAGGACTGGTTCTGGGCCTGGGTGTTAGCTGGGTTGGTCAGCCTACCTGCTTTACCTCATTGTCATCACCCAGGCAAGCTCTCTAGCACTGCCCTGGCTAGCTCACCCAGTGTAGCAGACAGCAAGGAGAGGGGCCAGTTCTCCTGCTCCCACACCCTGGAGTCCCGCTCCCCTTTACTCACACCACCAGGGCCAGCTCTACTGTTTTGCCAGGGGAGGTGCAGGGCTCACTCTCCAGAGTAAGAGTCGCTGGCTGCACTTCGTGAGGGGCAGGGTCAGCTCTTCTGTTCTTATGCTCTCCTGCCTGACCACGGTGGTAAGGGCCAGGGGTGGGGTGCATATTTCTCTTACCTTTTCCATCCCGTGGCATACCAGGGAGGGGGCAGGGGCAGCTCTCCTGCTCTCACATCTACAGTTCACCTTTGCCTCCACCAACAAGGTCAGCTCTGGTGTGCTGCTCAGGTGAGGTGCTCTGCCTGCTCTCCCTGGTGCTGCAGATGTTGAGGGGTAGGGACACTCCTCCCACTCTCATGGACCTGAGGCCAGCTCTATCACCTGCCACAGGTGGTAAGGGGTGAGGGGAGGGAGAGAAATTTTTGCTCACCCATGTTGCCCCAAGGCTTGTCCCTCTCCCCCCCCCCCCCCCCCCCCCCCCCCCCCCCACAACAGGGTCAGCTCTATTGTGCTGCCCAGGCTAGATGCAGGGCCTGCTCTCCCTCCTGCTGTTGCTACAACCTTATTCTTGTTCCTCTTATTCATTGGCCTTCTGCTTCTCAGCCTGCAGCTGGGCATTGATCTCCTCAGGGCTTGTACACTGCCTCACCGAGCCTTTGTGGCCTCCCTTTCTACCTCCTGTTGTAGGGTGTTTGTACACTCTGTGAAGACACATTGCTGAGATTGGTTTAATAAAGAGCTGAACAGCCAATAGCTAGGCAAGAGGTATAGGTGGGACTTCCGGGCAGGGAGAGAGGAAGTAGGTGATGAATCTAGATGTGAGAGATTCGCAGAGTGAGTCAGACACACAGAATGGGGTAGAGGTAAAAGCCACGTGGTAGAATGTAGATTAAAGATGTACATTAAGTTATAAGAGCTAGTTAAAAACAAGCCTAAGCTAAGGCCAAGCTTTCAAAGTTAATAATAAGTCTCGGTGTCATTATTTGGGAGCTGACTGGCAGGACGCAGAAACAACCTCTTTCAGCATCTCAGTTCTGGTGGCAGCCAGTGGCAGCACCTTGAACTGACACCAGAACTGAAAAGTAAATGACTTTAATTTTTTAAATTACAGTAAAACAATTTTATTCCTGATTTAAAATTCCAGAAATTTTAGAGTTCTTAAAAATTGCTTTGATGAAGATTAAGGGGAGAAAGGAAAATGGGGAGGAGGAGAAGAAACAGAAATAGTAGGGAAGGAATGAAAACTTTCATGTATTTTAAAACAAAAAAGAAACCAAAGCTCTAAACATTAAAGAAAACAAAATCTTGAAGTATTTTTTTTAAAAGGAGAATACACGTAGTTTTTTCTTAAAATGAAAATTGTATTAAAATAACAGACAATATATATATGATTATGAACATGTGACATTTGTTTTTTAGGGCCCGTGTTTCCCCACTCAATCTAATATTTTCTAGTTTTATCCATTTACCTGAAAATTTTATTTTTTTTACAGTGGCGTATACTCCATTGTATATAGCCACTACATTTTTATTTAGATTCCATTCCTTTGAACAGGAGGATGCAGTTTTCTCTTAATGGGTTTCAACAAATCCCAGAAACCTACACATTTTGTATCATATTTTAAATCTTAAGGAGAGGCAAACCGATGCTATCCTCACTAGTGCTGTCATGGAAATGTGAGGTGGGGCTGATTATCAAGGAAAGGTCCATCCCTAATGGGCTCCAAGGCTGCGAAGAGTTACCTAAGAATTTGTCTGTTGTAGACACACTTTAAAGTTAGAGAACGCACAGAGCTTTATCAAAAGCAAGTGAAGGTTAGCATAAGGATGGAGACCGTGTTTCATCTGGTGCAGTCATGCTTGTTTAAGCACAAAACTTTTAAAACAAAATTTCTTCCCGATGAGTGAGAAAGTGCGAAATCTGCAACTTCTCTAATGGAACTAGCTATTCACTGGGTCTGTCTTATTGAGCCTTTTTCTTTATTACTGTGTTTTATTCTAATTTCCCTTTCCTTTTCAAGTGTTATTTGCATATCTGTCACAATGCGAAAGTCTTTTCCCGAGGTAGAAATATGAAGACAGCTGAAAGTAATCACTGATAAAGATGTTGTCACACAAAAAATTCATTTTTATGACATTTTGGGAAAATTACACACAAAGCCAGGCCGGCATGCATGCGTGATGCTGCTTGCTAATATCTGTCATGTAGACAAACATCTTTTATCTCACTGAGCTTCCTTTTAACTGTTTGTGCGACTTCTATAATAACAATGTCTCCCCACCACCAAAGGTTGGAATAACAGTATATCCAATTCAGCTTTGTCTTAAGCATTTGGTAATAGTAGCTATTACTTGGTTCCTTTGTTAGGCCTTAACCATATTAAACTCTAAACAATGTATTTTTAAATGTGAAATGTGAGAAAATTTATTAAATATTAAATTAAATATGAATTTGTAACTTGAGAGAAGGGGAAAAGTGTTTTTAAACTTTCAAAAGCAAGAGTTCAAATGGTAAAACTGACCCCCTAAAGGCAGTATCACAAGGGTTTCCAACCTCTTGAGCCATTAAAAATAATCTAGGACATTCCAGTCAAGGCAGAACAATACAATTTTGGGTTGTCATGGGGATGAATGAGATAACCTAAATGCCCTTTCCATCTTTAAATGCTTTAAAATCTAAAGTTTCTTGAAGACTTTTTATTTTCTTCTGTGAGTTTTATTTTTGATTTATCAGATTACTTTGCTGACTGGCATGTTTAAATTTCTGTCAGTCATTTATTCAGTAATAAGTCTAAAATACCCTTTAAATAGAAGTTAATCTTTACGTTATTTTTTTCAAGTGACTTGGCAGACTATTTGCGCCTCAGATGCAAAAACCTAAGGAAAATTAACTGCTCACCACAAAACCAAAATCTTGATACAACTTCTTAATGGTTTGTCACTGGACTCAGGTGTACATTAAGTTTTCTTCAATTTATCATCATGTCATCTATTTTTCCCATCATTCAACATCATCTTCCTCATTTATCATAGGACGACAGGGCTGAGTTTTAGGCTAGGGTCATATAAAGTTATGAGACCTTTTATATTCAGAAGGCTTGCTATTTATAAAAGAAGTCTTAATAAAGAATGGTCAAATAAGTAGGGTGTCACATACGAGTAGGTGAGGACCTGTGGAAGTCTCAGAAAGGATAACCAATATTTTCCAACAGTCTAATACTTAAGATCTATTACAATTCAGTTAAGTTTACTTATATTTCTATTACGCAGATGGATAAAATAATAAAGTAACAGTCTCTCCAAATTGGGACCAGAAGCAGTAGTGGGATTTTTCCCTTGAGTAGTTCATGGGCTATAACCTTTAAAATAATATAATATTTTCACTAATTCTTTGAGAATTTCATGAAATGCATTTTGATAATATTCACTTTCTATTCATACTCCCAATTCCTACAAGATCTAGACCCCACCTGTCCACATCCACAGTCTCACAGCCATCTCTTTACCCCTTATTGTGACGTTCCCTTAGCCTTGAGGGCAGGTGTAGGTGTAAATGTACTGAATGGGGCCGGGCAGCCAATGTCAAGATCTCTTCTGCATTTTGAGCAGTGTGGCTTTCTGTAATGGTCTCCATCTGCTGGCAAAACACTTCTCTGACGAAGCGTGGCCGCTATAATTACATGTGGGCATACGCATTCAGATGTCGTTATAAATTGTACTGTTTAGGGAAGTGGGAGTAGATGGTTTCCCTTCAGGTTTCTCCAAGCTCAGGTAGTTACCTAAGGTTATAGTACCAAGCATGAGTTTGCTCATTACATATATGTAATTTATTTGTAATTAATGAAATTCACATGTGGTTCTTAATGGATTTTTCACACAGTCTTCATGTTATTTGTCCCTCCTTCCTGCTTCCTGTTTCCTTTGTTGCCCCTGTTTCTCTACCCAGGAAACAGAGGAGAAACCTCCATCAAGGAGAAGAGACATATACCTTATTTTTATTTCACAGAGAATCTGGATTACATTGGCAGATCTATTCAAATAATAAAATCAAAATGCAGAAAACAATCTTATGTAAATGATAAATAGTAACAGTTCAATTTTGAAAATTCAAATGCAGTAAGCATGATAAAATAATAAATTGTATGCTGTCAGTATAAGCAAATATAGACTTCAAATTAAATAATACCATATTGCATAAATTATATGTTTTGAACTATTATATACTATGTAATATGTGATAAATCTAAATCTGACTATTCAGGGCCATATTTTCTTGAAAATCCCTTGCAGTCTCCTCTCTGCTTAGACTTGTCAACAACATTATACAATTATTCATTAAGGCATTTCCAGCACACTTTTTCTTAAAAAATTTCTTTGGGAAAGCAGGATTTTAAAAGTCTCCTTCAAAAGTTTGTACCATTGGCAGCTTCTTTGCATGTCACATGTTTCACTGATCAAGGTCAGGATTGTCAACAATGGGAAAATACAGGACAGTCTCTAGGTTTTTCAGACAGATTCACATGTTTAAAAATTCCCTCAAACTGCCTATTAGGAATGCAGAATGAGCTGTGTTGGTTCATGGGTTCACTCACCTATTTTAATAATGTATGATCAACTAAAGCACATTGAAATTCCTATTATTTTCAACTCCTTAATTCAAAAACTCTTGTAATCCTAAGTTCATTAACCAGGATGCCCTGCAAGACCCAGTCCATATTTCAGGCCTCCCAAGTTCATAATATTTGTGAAACCTTATTTAAGAAAATTAATACAATGTTAAATGCAAAAATGCATGTCTTTAAAAATAAGATGTTAAGGATGTTGAATTATAAATTGCAAAATTCTTTCAGTACCAAAATATTACAAGTCAAGTGTTAAGTAAAAATAATTAATGATACATAAATCTCTTTGAATTATCTCCTGGCAATTTTCTATAGACTGCTTTTACAATATTCTTGGCTATATATTCTTTCTTTTTTAAAAAAAAGTTTTCCAGTTTTAATGATGATTCTTTTCTGCTCTTTCTTTGCTATCTTTTCATTCTATCTGAAAATTTTAATATAGTGATTTCTATGAAAGTAAGGGACAGAAATAAACTTTGAGCATTGTTGATTAAAAATGCTTGTTTTTCCATTTTTGAGGTTTGGAATAGTTTCAAGTCTCCCAACATATTACAGCAAAGTCCTGTAGGATTATTGCTAAATTTGAAAATGGCTATCAATGTGCTATTTGCCATAAACTGTTATATTTCTGCTCACACTCTGTAATACCTACAGTTCTGCACTTAAAACTGAATTCCAATAAATACTGTCTGAAATATTATCTGTAGAGGGCTGAATTGTTTCCCGCACACATGTCCAAGTCCTGACTTGTAGTGTAAATAAGTATGTATTTACTTGGAGATAAAAGAGAGTGAATGTACTCTGTTACCCTGTGATCATGCTGGGGTAGTGTAGGGGCTAAGTTCAATAGCAAGTGATAGGCTTTGTGTTTTCAGTGTTCACCAAAGGCCAACATATTAGAGGTCTGACTCCCATCTTGAAACCACTGTGGTGTAGTGAAAACTTTGAAAGGCAAGAAATAATGTGGAGTCTTCAAAATATTAGGAGCATTCCATCAAGAAGATTGTGGGACCCATGTTGCTTTTTCTCTTTTCACCCACTAGCCATGAGTTACATAGACTTGCTTCATTATTATGCCTTCTGGCACCTTACTAAAGGTGAAAAACAGGACCAGTGGATCATGGAACACTATCTCCAAAACTATAAACCAATGTAAATTTTTATCTTAATATCTCATCTATCTCAAGTGTAGTTTATAGTGACAAAAAGATAGTTAATCAAATGCCAACTTTATAGAAGAAAGAAAGGGGAATTTGAACATAGCAATGAACAAGAAACAGATAGAGGAAAGAAAGCCATGTAGAGGCAGAGACAGAGATGTACAGCCAAGAATTCTGGAAAGAGACTAGAAATCTGACACTACACAATTCTCACCAACTATAGGTAATGATTTTTAGTTTGTATTCATTATTTGGTCTGGGATTGCAGAGTCTTTGAAGGAAAGAAGAGGTTAGAAAGAGATGTTTTACTCTCATGATTTAGATAGTGTGTCATCCTGGTGAACCTTGACTTTAGAAATCCAGCATCCAAAACCATGAGAGAAAAATACATCTGATTTAAGTACCTAGCAGCAGAAATTGTTTTTGACAACTCTCAGAATCCTGCACCCACACATATGAGTTTTAAAATCAACTGCAGTTTAAAAATATTCCTGCAAATCCCTTGCTAGTTTCCACTCAATATATGGAACCTAATCCTTATCTCCCCTACTTTGAACATGAGCCTCTCTTAACATTCACATCTGATGATTAGAACTAAGGAAAGGAGACACCATCATAGTCTTCCTCCTTTCTCTCTTTAATTATTTTCTCTAGATTAAACAAGGACACTCAGGAAATTCTGTGAAGAGGTCTATGTAATGAAAACCAGAGGGCTCCTGCAAACAGCTGTCAGACTGAGCCATTGAGATATACTTCTTACCCCTTAGTAAGTCCTGGATTGATGACTGATCAGACACCAAAGCTAGATGAGAGCTGTCCCTGGACAACACAGTATCCACAGCCTAGGTAAAATAAGTGAGTTCCACTAAACTTTGGAGACTACACCAGGCACCAATATGTAACTAGCTGAGTATATTATGATACAAAAGCAATTTTCAGTTTTCTTATCCCAATAACAAGTCAATACAACATTCAATTTTATAGGCAAATAATTCATCTTTCATAGACATGTTTCTGGTTTTACCTACTTTATTTTTTGGTTACTTTTATTTTTTGTATTTTTGTATTTTTTGTATTTTAATGTAATTACTTCATTTCTCTTTCCTTTCCTCCCTCCTATATACCTCTCCTTGCTCTATGGCCTTTGTTCAATATTAATTATTGTTAGTGCATATATGTATACGTAAATATGTATATATTCCTAAATGTAACCTGCTCAGTCTGTATGTTACTTGTATGTAAGTTTTCAGGGCTGACCATTTGGTATTGAATAAACAAATGGTGTGTTTGTCCCAGGGGATGACCATTTCTCCCATTCTCAGCATTCCTTAGTTGACCCAAGTTCTTTGTGCAGGATTGGGGCCCCCGTGGGCTTTTCCTATCCACTTTATCATGTCTTTAAAATAATAACAAGAATGTTTGTAACTTAATAACTATGTTTTATTCACTTCTTCCAGTTGAGACACATACAAGCACTCACTCATGTAAGTAAGTCTTTTTCATAAATGGAACATCCCGGAAGGAACATCTATAACCAACCTGCTACTAATTACAGAAATATGTGCCATAGAGTGAAAACCACACAGGTTGATCTTTCCAAACTCATTCCAAATATGTTACTGACTCAATTATGCCTTAATTGATCTATAAGACACATGTTACCACTCCAAAGCCACCAGAGTATAATGGAGTGTAAAGGTGGAATAAGACAAAAATCTTGCTTATGCTTAAAATACTTTATCTTATAAATTTTATAATAACATAAAATAAGGCAAACAAATTACTGAGTATTCTTCTAGAACTGGGAAAGAAAGACTTCAAATGAATCTCTGCAAAGCTCAGGTTTCCCTAGCTCAGAAGCAAATGTGCTTCTTGTCCCTGGGCACACTGAGTTAAAAACCATATATATTACCTTGTGTATTTTATTTATTGCTTAAGGGCCTAAGCCTTCTGGACATCAGTATGACACCATCTCCATAATTTTTACAAAAAAAGAAAGCACCCGACTTAACTAAAATTCCAGTGAACAACCAACATTATTGTAAAGACATTATGGGAAATTTTGATTCTTATTAAAAAAAAATAACCATCATGGAAATGATCATGACAACTATTTGTTAAGATCCATTTGCTTTTAATTGTTTTCTGGTGAATGATGAAGTATAGAAAAGAAGCACCACCTGGTGCCTCACAATTTTGAGACATGATCAAGAGCTGCCCATTGCCCTCTTTTCCTTTGCTGCCCTCATTAACATGTCCATGATGTAAGATTTTCAGAGTCTGGGAAAAGTATATTTAGGAAAAAAGAAGAAGTTAAATGGTCTCTTTTAATTTTTCATTAGGCAGAACAGAGAATATATAAAACAAGCATTTTCTAAATAAGCATACATTAATATTATATGTGTATATAATATTAATTAAATTGAATATATACATTTATGTAAACTGAAATGTTAAATAAGTCAATTGACTAATTTACTGTAGCAGGAATCTTAAAGAGTCTTATTAATAAAACAAACCCGGAGCTAGGTATTTGGAGACAGAATAAGCCACAGCTATCTCACCTCGCTGAATCCTCAGCTGGTCTTGTTTCCTCAGACTGGATGCCCCAAGCCCTCATCCAGAATGGGTCTCAGCTGAACTGCTGCTAGAAGCCTGAAAGCTTAACCAGCCACATGCTTCTCCAGGCCAAAGGCTTCTCCAGGCCAAAGGCTTCTCCAGGCCAAAGGCTTCTCCAGGCCAAAGGCTTCTCCAGGCCAAAGGCCTCTAGTTTCTGGTCCTCACGCCTTATATACCTTTCTGCTTTCTACCACCACTCCCTGGGATTGAAGGCGTGCTTTCTGGGATTAAAGGTGTGGGTCACCACGCCTGCCCATTTCCCTTGTGGCCTTGAACTCACAGAGATCCAGAGGGATTTCTGTCTCTGGAATGCTAGGATTAAAGGCGTGTGCTACCACTGCCTAACCTCTGTTTCATATTGTGGCTGTCCTGTTCTCTGACCCCAGATAAGTTTATTAGCATACACAATATTTTGGGGAACACAATACCACCATTTTAGCAAACTGCTTAGAGATTTTTATTCTCACAATCAACATAACAGAAAAGTTAAGTGGAAAATTGAAAAGTCACTTTTCATTGCCATTGATAAATGAAGTTACAGGACAACCTGAACTGTCTGGAGCATACAGGATAATCACATCATTGGAAATAGAAGCCATGAAGTCATCATCTATGGGAAACATCAAAATGGCGGTCGATGAGTTTCTGGAGGCTGAGTGTAACTGACTTCATAGCTGTTGTATTTAAGCTTCCTTTTTACTTGGGTGGAGGGGTCTATATTTCACTGAATTTTCCTTTTAAGGTTCCTCTGAGGTTTCACTGAAATGATCACAGAGAAATCCCTTCATGGTTCTAATAAAAGGAGAAGAATCCATACTGAAGTATTTCCATTAGAAGAATATTCAAAGCCAGGACAGTGACTCATATCTGCAATCCCAGCATCTGAGAAACTGAGGCAAGTGGATCACTGACTATGGAGAGAGGCCAGCCTGGGGTACACAGTGAGTTATAGAGCAACCTGGGCTGCACAGTGAAGTCCTGCTTCAAAACCAGCAAAGGACAATGAACAAAACAGAAGCAGTGAGAGAGGAGAGATATAGACACAGAGAGAAGGAGGCCAAAACAAAGAGACAGAGAGAGACAGAAGTGAGAGGCAGAGATGGAGAGAGTCCTGCTAAAACATACCAGAGAATTCAGTGCACATGCTTGTCTCAGGGAGATTCCTTTGCTAGAGGACTGGATGACATGAAAGTAACATTTGGAAAACTGGAGAATTCTTTGTCTTACAATCTCACTCAGGGGACAAGACAGAGGGCTAAGTTACTCTGCTTATTAAAATCATGAAGATTCAGTCATAATGTCATAGAATACTTCTTCTTTTTCACACCATGCCATCATTTTCACAGAGTTATGGCAAAGTAACAGTGAGTCTCAATTAAGAGGACTACAAAATGCAGGTTCTGTGTTGCAAGGAGTTTCTAAGGAAGCTCAAAGAAAACAGGGGTTACAAAAGCATGGGTATTGGAAAACACAGAGCTTGACACCTGCAGTTACAGTGAACAGCGAGGATAGCCTGATGTTTTGACTTAACAGCAGGAGTCCACCCTAAAGATCTTACACACAAGTTCCCAGTACCTAACACTTCATCTTCTACTTTCAACAGAAACAAAACACTAAAACCTTTCAAAAGACAGGATAAACACCAAAATACGCAAAGAAAAAGCAAGCAATTGAACAGGACTTGCATGCACCAGAAATTATGGGAATTATTATGCAGAAATTTTAAAACAATGCAGAGTAATATACCAATGTAGCTAGTGAAAAAGGTTCACAAAATGCAGTGCTAGACTGAGAACGTGAGCAGAGACATGGCAATTAAGAAAGAAGTGGAAAAGCCATCCTACAAATAAGCTGTAACACAAATGAACAGGCTCAGCAGTGAACTAGACACAGCTAAGAAAAATCAGTGAAGTTGAATACATCTGAGGACAGATGTCCCAATCTGAAACACAAAAAGATAACTAAGTAAAGAAAAGCCAGGAAAAAAACCACATGAATTGTGAAGTAATTATAATTATAACATATGCATGACAGAAATATTAAATAAAAGAGAAAGCCTGGGATGGAAATAAATATGTGAAGGAAGTCAGTCTCCTTGAAGATGACAGTGTAATGGCCTTTGTGGGATGCCAGGGAGTTAAGCAGGGGTGGGGTGGGGTGGGCATGAATTAGGGAGGAGTAGAAAGTCTTAGCGTGCTGTTTCACAGTGTGTTCACAAGAAACAGCAACAATAGTATACTCAACATCTCACCAATTCAGACAAACTGATTTTGCATGGATTTCATACAAAATCCTAAAAACTTGAAGAGATAGATGTGTTTAATCTGTTTGAAACACTGTAGAATGTACTTAAATGTTACATGGTCTCCAGATGATATGTACAACTCCCATGCCTTATGAATCATTGAAACTAAACTTTAAATGAAAAAAAAAAAATCAAAGTTCTATGACCACCAAGGAAAGGCCATGTGAGAAGCCAACAAGAATATGGCCATTTCTGAGACCAGGAGAAAAGAAAGGGGCGGGGATAGCTGCCAGCACATTGACTGTGGGCTTCAAGCCTCCAGAGCTCTGAGAACATGAATTTCTGTTGTCACATAACAGGAATGCATAACAGTTGTAGGAAAATTCGTAGTTTAAGTCCATGCATTAGAAGATATGAAAAATCCAAAATAAAGAAAATTGAACATTTCATACTAAAAATCTAGAGAAAGCATTAAAAATCTATAGAACTCGGAGGATAGTAAGCACTATCATACAGGAATAGATGAAACTGAAAACAAGGAGACAGGAGAAAAGTAAATGTGACATCATTCTTCGAAGATTATGGTCCTGTGGGCTCATCTCTATACAATTTTACCAATTTTTAAGAGATACAAGTTACTGCTACCAGAAATGAAAATGTCATATTACTTTTGATCCTGTGGTTATTAAAGGAATAACAAGGAGAGTATTAAGAGGAACTAATGTTGATAAATCTGGCAACATGTATGACATGAAAAATATTTAAAAACACAAGATATCAGTACTTATAACACCTACACCCAAGGCTTGGGAACATCGTAGAAGATGGGGCAGGAAGAGTGTAAGAGCTAGAGGACCAGGGCTCCTGATGCAAGATAGTCTATTCTTTATATGACATGGAGGCTGTGCTGAAATCTCAACAACTTGGTTGCCTGTCAAGATCTGCAATATGACAACACCACCAGGCCTGATAATGAGATGGAGGATATTTTACAATGTCTCACCCCTAGCTAAAGAGCTATTGGCAATTAATGAGTACTGAGAGAGGGGGAGACTCAGTCTTCTCTAGGGATTAGTCCAATGATAGATTAGTCAATCCCAAGAGGTCACCCCTAAATGCATACAGATATGAGCAAAAATAAATGATAATAGTGAAAATTAAATACTCTTAACAGCTACACTTATTGTAGAAATAGAGTCTTTGATAATTATTGAAAACAGAATCCAACAAAAGCAGGTGGAATTTTGGCAAATTCAACTAAAAATCAAAGGAAGTTACTTATCAGCTACTTACAATGTCTTTTAGGATATATGAACACACAAAATACTCTCTAATTTGGTCCAAGAGACCAGAATTACCCTGATACCAAAAACCAGAAAATACACTGCAGGAAAGGAAAACTGCTGAACAATATCAGGAACATCGATACAAAAGTCTCCAACAACTGCAAAATCACACCCAATCCAACAATGTTTAAAAATATGTATCACTAAAGAGTGGACTTTATTTCAAAGCTAGAATAACATTTTAAATTAATTAAGGCAACTTGCCATCTTTAAAAGACCTGAAGAAGGAAAATTATATAAACACAATTGCTACAAAAGAATCATACAAAAAATCCACATACACATTCATAACAAAAACTCAATGTTAACTCATAAAATTTCTGTATCTTTTCATAAGGAAACCTAGGAAGAGCAGAGCCTTTACAGTCTGTTAAAAAACAAACAAACAAACAAACAAACAAACAACAGCACGAAAACCTACAGTTAATATCAAATGTAATACTGATGAATGAAATACTTTTCCCCTAAGTTTGGTAAATAAACATGTTCCTTCTTTTCTGTAAGTTTAATACTGTACTGAAATTCTAGCAAATCAAATAATAAAATGAAAAGAAAGAAAAGAAAATATAAACACAGTAGAAAAAAATAGACTGCCTCTTCTAATAGTTAACACAATTTTCTAAGTAGAAAATTCCCCCAACTTAATAAAAATAGCTTGGCATTTACAAGTGAATATATATATGTACATATATATTATGTATATATATATATAGTGTTATAAGGGAAAGCATTAACACATAAATATAAAAGTATTCTTATATAGAACTAATGAAAAAATAAAACTGAAACTCGGGAGTTTAGCAACATTATATGAAATTCAGACTATTACATACTTGAGGTAAATTATCAAATATACATATATAATCTATAAATCCAAAAAAAGAACTTTGATAAGTGAAACCAAAGAAGATTTAAAAATCTAATGCACGTTTCATACTCCTGGATAAGAAAACCAAATATTGCCAAGAGGAGGTCAGTTCTTTCCAGCTTTCTATATAGATTAAGCTCAGTGCAAATAAAGTTTGTAACAAATTATTTTGTACTTACTGGCATAATGATTATAAAGTTTCCGTGGAAGCCTCAGTACTCAGAATAGCAAATGCAGTATCAGAAGTGAACACTGAACTGGAATGCCTAACTTCAAGACTTACTAGAAAACTACAGGTAGCTCATGTTAAATTTTCTGAGAATTGCACTCTAAATCTGTGCTATGCAGTATATGTATGAGGATATTAAACATGCAGGTCCTCACACATAATGTATAATGTTTCTTTTACCTCTCTCTCTCTCTCTCTCTCTCTCTCTCTCTCTCTCTCTCTCTCTCCCCGTATTGTAGTCTGTTTAGGGTTTCTGAAGAAATAAAACAGGATGATAGTAGACTTACTAGAAAAATGTTATTGTTCAAAGAGATCTGAGAGTACTCAGAATTGAAAAATGACTTGTAATGTTGGATATCAACATTAAAAAGCATTGTCAACCTTAGAAAGCAAGTAACTTGGGATTACAAAACAAACCAACCAAGAGAACACTACTTAAAAAAAAATGACCTGGTGACCACCTTAAAAAATGGAAAAACATTAACTTCATAATTTTTTAGTTTCTGAACAACACTATAATTATTGGCATAATCTGTCAAATGTTTTGAATGCTTTTATTAAGACTTTTGTGGTCAAAATCTTGAAGTACTATAATTAAAAATAGGTAGCTATTTTTCTATTGCTAACAGGGTATTTATTGGATGACCTCTGCTACTTGAAAAGAAATACGTGAGTGCTACCAGACCAAAAATCATTTAAAATCTTTATTAACTACAACAATAGAACATAATTCTTATTATTCTAAAAAGACGAGTTAAATGAGAAGATGCTGCAAATAACACAGCACCATAGGTGTATTAATCATTTTCTTCTGTCTCATTTTAGTGTCTTCAAAAGACAGAAATTCAATACTTAAGCAAAAAGAAATTTGTCGATTTTAAAGATGAGTTTGAACAGATTCTGATGGTGACAATGTAAGCCTTCAAGCTTCATAAAGGGTAAATGAGATTGCAATTGATAGAAATGTAGTCATTACAGTCTTCTTATTTAATTAGCCAACCTTATTTCCAATATACTTATTGCACTTGTATAATCATGACAACAATAGTTCAGAAAATACCTTTTAAATGACTTCTGGCTCCCAATCCAACCATAATATTGACACATATTGTTCTGATCATCTGAGTCAGTTCTCGACCAGGTAGGTTGCAAGCCCATCATATGTAACAGAATATAGGCTGATTCCTGTTCTAAATTATAGTTAAACCAGGAGTTCTATGTAAGGATGATATAGAGCTAAAGGTGTCCCCTACATGCTTTGAGTGACTGAGAGTAATCTATATGAAGTTCCTAGAAAGAACAACATCATAAAAATAAGAGTGACTAAAACCACAAAATACAAATTTATAGTATCTCAGATTCTTTTGTAAACTTGTGAAGTCTTTATTTTTATTTAAATTGTGTCAATTCTTTCAATCAGCTCATATCACATTTATCTCAGAATGAATTTTTTTAAATAGCTTAACTGTAATCTCTTTAAGTAAAGGCAGTGCCAGGAGATATTTGTAGCTGAAAGTTTTCTTGTGCTTGCCTGGCACAAGGGTCCTACAGCCACTTATAAAATTCCTGTGTCTTACCTGGTCCTGCAACTGCTCAGACCCAAGTAAACACACAGAGATTTATATTATTTACAAATGATATGGCCTAATGGCTCAGGCTTCTCACTAGTTAGTTCTTATATTTTAAATTAACCCATTTCTATAAATCTATACTTTACCATGTGGCTCGTGGCTTACTGGTACCTTTACATCTTGTTTCTCATGGCAGCGTCTCCTTTGCTTTGTCTTCTTCCTTCCTCTCTCTCTCTTTAGAATGTCCTGCCTAACCTTATTCTGCCTTACCATTGGCCAAACAGCTTTATTTATCAACCAATCAGAGCAACATTTTTTCACAGAATACAGAATGATATCACCCATTGGGTATTAATCTCTACATCTCATTTCATTTGTTTCCCTATCTTTATTGAATATGTGGATACACCAAAACACCAGTCCCCCAAATTATTCAGTGAATTTTACTTTATAGGAGTAATTGTGAATGCTGGGCCAAATTCAGAGTGCCTGTGTTTGTTCATATTATAACTAATTTAAAAATAGGATTAAGAAAGTGTGCTATTGAGATCATCCTTGCTCCCCACAGCTAAGAGACTTGCTGTAACAGGTTAATTAGTTGTGTGTGAACCACTTCTTCTACTAAAACTGCTGTTCCATGGAGAGGCCTCCTAGCATCACCTGAAGAAAACACCATGCTCTGCAATTCTGCAGCAAAGCTTATAGCCGTCCTGTATTTCTTCCACTACTTGACATGGCAGTAGACATCCGGCTAGCTGCAGTATTATTCGTCTCTGCTTAAGGACACGTGAAGGCACGTCTGCGTGTCCCGCATGGAGAATGAGAGGAGACAGAGATGGCACCGTGTCTGTGGCGATGGCGGTTCAGGACATGATGGGCAGGGGGGCAGGGAATGGGGGACAGAGAGTATAGAAAGGGAAAAAGGTGATTGGGCTAGGCTGGGGGGGGGGGCACAAGATGGCGAGAGCGCCACTATTGAGACTTGAATTTTAGTTGTGATTCAGCCAACCTTATAATGAGGGCTTCTTTTTGATTTTCCGCAACTTGAGCTCTGTGGCTGCTGAAGAGAAGATTTTCTTCCAGGGTGCACTTAGAAACCTGTAAAGCCTGAACCTTAGACTGTTTATGTGCATCTGGAGGTGGTCAGTTTTATCACTGAGTTCACTGTTGGCCTTCACTGTATTCTGAGATGCTAGAAGTTGATTAAAGTTATCACAGAGTTAAAAAAAAAAAAGAAAGTGTGCTATTATATACTCACAAATGTTGGCCCAACAAGCAAATATGAAACAACAGATGATAAAAGTCTAAGTGGGTCATTTTCTGCATAAAGTCCTTGATGGCAGCTAATTTTTAAATGGACTTTAAATACATTAACTTTGATTAGAAGATGTTATATTGGTGCTCCTCTTTTTCTGTAAGCCTCCTGTGTGATTTTTATCTACTTTACTCATGCTTAAGAAAATTACTTGTCTTCACCCACTCGTATCTTTTTCCCAGTTCTGAACACAAGCAGACACTCTCTGGGAACCCACAAAACACTCTAGCCAGAGAAGTAGGTAGACTGACTACAGATCTTCACTTCTTCCTCTGCACTGCTAGTCTCATCCTCAGCTCTACAGCAAAGCACCTGCAGCAGCCTCATCCCCATCCCCTGCACCCATCTCCAGTGGATGATACAGATCTTCCCCTCCTAACCTCCTACCTCTACTCACTGCCTTATCCCACTCCTCAAATGCAATAGGCACTCCCTGGAAATCCACAAGCCGATCTGATCAGGGGAGCAAGTAGGCTCACACCAGATCTTCACCTCTTCCTCTATTCCTCCAAGGTCAATCTCCCAGTCTCTGTAGCAAACTTTCTGATGTGGTCTCTGCTTATGCTCTGTATGAGTTCTCAGGAGACTAAGCAGATCATGGTGGAATGATCTGATTTCCTCCCTCCATCCAGACCCTCTCAGTCCCCCCTCCTAGATCATCTTCATTTCTAAGTGTCATGTCATCTCCCAACACCTAGAAACATATTTTATCTAGAATCCCCATGGCCATGCCTACATCTATCAGAATCCCAGAAGAATTACCTACCAGGCAACATACAGCCACCACAATCTCCTAAGAATTAAAAGGCAAAACACCCACTTAAAAAAACAGGATCCAGATATCAGCACTTAGAATTGTGTTTTTCCCAATCCCAGTTGCCTAGATGCCAGCATAAAAGCACAATCAATAACAACCATGATGATATTTCTCCACTAGAGCCAAGCAACCCAATCACAGCAAGCCCTGAGTATTGCAGCACAGTGGGAGAACAAGTCAAATACCTTAAAACAGCCTTTATGTGTGGGAGTATTGTGTTCCCCAAAATATTGTGCACGCTAATAAACTTATCTGGGGTCAGAGACAGAACAACCACAATATGAAAGAGAGGTTAGGCAGTGGTAGCATACGCCTTTAATCCTAGCATTCCAGAGACAGAAATCCCTCTGGATCTCTGTGAGTTCAAGGCCACATGGGAAACAGCCAGGCGTGGTGACCCACGCCTTTAATCCCAGAAAGCACGCCTTTAATCCCAGGGAGTGGTGGTAGAAAGCAGAAAGGTATATAAGGCGTGAGGACCAGAAACTGGAGGCATTTGCCCTGAAGAGGCATTTGGCTTGGAGAAGCATGTGGCTGGTTAAGCTTTCAGGCTTTCGAGAAGCACAGTTCAGCTGAGACCCATTCTGGATGAGGGCTTGGGGCATCCAGTCTGAGGAAACAAGACCAGCTGAGGATTCAGCGAGGTGAGATAGCTGTGGTTTATTCTGTCTCTCTGACCTTCCAGTGTTCACCCCAATAACTGGCTCAGGTTTGGTTTTATTAATAAGACTCTTTAAGATTCATGCTACATTTATGAATATGATAGAGATCCTTAAAGAAGAAATGAATAATCTCTTAAAGAAACCTATGAAAACACAAACAAGCAATGGAAGAAAATGAATAAAACCATTCAAGCCCTGAAAATGGAAAAAGAATCAATAATAATAATAAAAACACATGAGGAAAATCTGCAAATGAAAAATTCAGGAACTCAAAGAGGAACCTCCAAGGCAAGCCTCACCAACAGAATCCAAGAGATGGAAGAAAGGATCTCAGACACTGGAGACTTGATAGAAGAAATGGATACATTTGTCATATAAAATGTTAAATCTAATAAAACCAGGCACAAAACATCTAGGAAATCTGTGACAAATCTAAGAATAATAAGAATAGAGGAAGGACAATAAATGCAGGTCAAAGGCACAGAAAATATTTTCAACAAAATCATAGAAGAATATTTCCCTAACCTAAAGAAGGAGATGTCTATCAAAGTACAAGAAGCATACAGAACACCAAATAAACAAGATGAAAAATCAAAGTCCCCCTGACACACAATATTCAAAATACAAATGTACAAAGCAAAGAAATAATGGTAAAAGATGCAAGGGGAAAAGATCAAGTAACATAAAGGCAGAATTATTAGAGTGACAACTGACTTTTTGATAAAACACTAAAAACCATAAGGGCCTGGAAATATGTTTGACAGGCTCTAAGAGACCATGGATGCCAACCCAGACTGCTACACCCTACAAAACTGTCTGTTACAATAAATGGAGAAAATAAGAAATTCCATGACAAAACCAGATTTAAGTAATATCTATCTACAAAGCAGCCCTACAGAAGCCACTACAAGAAAAACCTCAACTTATGGACATTAACTACAATGAAGAAAATGCAGGAATAAATAACCTAAGACCAACAAATCAAAGAGGGGGGCATCATACACATACACACACACACACACACACACACACACACACACACACACACATACACACACACACACACAAACACACCAACAAAATAACAGGAATCAACAAACATTGCTCACTGATTGACATCTTTCAATCTCAATGTTCTCAATACTCCAATAAAAAAACAATGGCCAACAGAATGGATTATAAAACAAGATCTATCCTTCTACTGCATAAAAGAAACACGATAGACAGTCTTTCAGGGTAAAAGGATGGAAAATGATATTCCAAGAAAATGGACCTAAGAAGCAAGCTGGCATAGCAATTTCAATATCTTACAAAACAGACTTCAAATCAAAACTAATAGGAAGAGATAAGGAAGAACACTACATATTTTTGATAAGGGAAAATTCACCACAACGATATTACAAGTCTTAACATTATGCACCAAACAGAAGTTCACACACAAAAAAATACTATTACAGCTTAAATCACTCAAACACTGATAGTGGGAGATGTCAATACTTCATTCTCATAAATAGACAGGCCATCCAGACAAAAACTAAAAAGAGAAATGCATGAGCTGTCTGACATCATAAACCAAGTGGACCTAACAGATATTTACAGAACATTTCATCCAAACACAAGGGAATATATCTTCTTTTCAGCACCTCATGGAACTTTCTCCAAAACTGAGCACACACACACACAGCAAGTCTCAACAGATACAAGAAAATTGAAATAACATCCAGCATCTTGACATGGCATGGATTAAAGCTTATATCAACAACAACATAAACAATAGAAACAACCCATGGAAACTGAACAACTCCCTACTTAATGAAAAACAGTCAAGACAGAAATTAAGGAAAAAATGAAAGACTTTCTAGAATCGAATGGAAATGAGTGCACATCATACCCAAACTTATGGGACAAAATGAAGGTGGTTCTAAGAGGCAAGTTAATAGCACCAAATGTCTACACAAAAAATTAGAGAGCTCTCATACTAGTAACTTAACAGCATACTTGATAGCTCTAGAACAAAAAGAAGTCACACTTAAAAAGAGTAGACAGGAGGAACAGTGGTTGAGGGTAAGCTGGGTGGGCACTGGGGGAATGTTGGCAGTCTGCAGGTAGGGGGCTAACCTGAGGTTTTAGTTGCCAGCTTGGCCTAAGGTGGATCATGGTCTTCCATAACCAGAAAAGGCTCCTAGCAGTGGGACTGGGACATAAACCCAGACATAAAACCCTCAATCTATGTAGTCTGAAAGTTTCTGCTGTACCACCAAGCTCCTGGAGTCCCACAACCCACTTATAAATTAATCATTCAGAAGCTTATATTAATTATAACAGTTAGACCATAAGCTCAGGCTTATTACTGACTAGCTCTTACACTTAAATTAAGCCATAATTCTTATCTATGTTTAGCCATGTGGCTTGGTACCTTTGCTCAGTTAGACATTCTTATCTTGCCTCCTCTGCATCTAGCTGGTGACTCCTGACTCAGCCCTTCCTCTTCCCAGAATTTCTCTCGTCTGTTTATCTCATCTATACTTCCTGTCTGGCTACTGTCCAATAAGCGTTTTGTTTATCAACCAATCAGAGCAACACACATTCACAGCATACAGAAAGACATCTCACAACAAATCTATAATCTGCCCTGCCTGCAAGATGTGCTAGGATAATGGTGGTGCTAAACTTTGGGGGTGGCCAACCAAATGTCAGGTTCAACCTGACGCCCATGCCAGGAGAGGTAGCTGACACCTGATGCTGCCTAGGGGACCAGGAACCAGAGGCAGGACAGCCCAGAGACCCAGGATAGAACCAAACACAACTGTCAAAAAAGTCAATGAAAAGATTCCTAATGGTATTCTAGGTATTCTGCTATACTCATAGAATGGAGACTCACTCAGTTGTCATCAGAGAGGGATCATCCAGCAACTGATGGGAGCACATGCAGAGACCCACAGCCAAACAAAAGCCAGAGCCAGGGGAAGCTAGCAGAAGAAGGGAAGGAAGAATGGATTGTAAGAGCTAGAGGTTCAGAGAACATCATGAGAACATAGCCCACAGAATTAATTAAGCAGGGCTCATAGGAATCACAGAGACGGAAGACAAAACATGGACCCTGTATGGGTCTGAGCTAGGTCCTCTGCATATACCTTAATGGTTGTGTAGTTTCATGTTCCTGTGGGACCCCCAATAGTGGGAGAAGAAGGTGTCTCTGACTCTTTTGCCTGTACTTGGGACACTTTTCCTCCTATGGGGTAGCCTCTTCTAGATTGATATTTGTGGTTTGTACTTAACCTTGTTGTAACTTGTTAGGCCATGTTTGGTTGATATCCCTGGGAGGTATGCTGTTTGTTTTGCATGGTAATGGAGGAGTAGATCTTGGGGAGAGGGAAGGTAGGTAAAGGGATTAGGAAGAGTAAAGTGAGGGGAAATTGTGGTCAGGATGTAATGTAAGAGGGCAGAATAAAAGAAAAAAATAAATGAAGAGTAGATTATCAGAAATAAACTAAGAGCTGAAATCAATAAAATAGAAACAACAAACAAAATACAAAGAATCTATGAAACAAAGAGCTGGTTCTTTGAGCAAATCAATAAGATTGAAAAACTTTATCCAAAGTAAATAAAAACAGGAGGTCAAATATCAAAATTAACAAAATTAGAAATGAAAATGATGATATAAAACAGACACCAAAAAAATCCCAAGAATCATAGGGATATACACTAAGAACTGTCTTCCACCAAATAGGAACATTTCAAAAAATGAATAGTTTTCTCTACGCATACCACATGTCAAAATTAAATATGTATGAGTGAGCAATTTAAAGAGAACTAAAATCCCTAGTGAAGTAGAAGCAGTAATTAAAAGTCTCATAACCAAAAAATAGCCCAGTGCAGATCCTTTAAGCACAGAATTCTACCAGACCTTCAACAAAGAATTAGTGCCCATACTCCAATTACCAAACAAAATAGAAATGGAAGAAACATTGCCCTATATGTTTTATGAGACCACAGTTACCCAGTACCCAAACCACATAAAGACCCAACAAGAAAGAGAATTGTAGACCAGTTTTATTTATGAAACATAGTTGAAAAAATACTCAATAAAATACTTGAAAACAGAATCCATGAACACATCAAAAAGATCACAAACCATGATCAAGTAGGCTTGATCCTAGAGATGCAAGGATGCTTCAATATATGTAAATTGATAAATGTAATCCACCATATAAACAAACTGAGAGAAAAAAGACAAATGCTTATCTTATTAGATGAAGAAAAGTCCTTTGACTAAATCCAATACCCCTTCATGATTAAAGTCTTAAATAGAGCAGTGATACAAGGGACATGTTTTAACACATTAAAGGCTGTTCACAGTAAGACCATAGACAGGGGCTGGAGAGATGGCTCAGAGGTTAAGAGCACTGACTGTTCTTCCAGAGGTCCTGAGTTCAATTTCCAGCAACCACATGGTGGCTCACAACCATCTGTAATGAGATCTGGTGCCCTCTTCTGGCCTGCAGTCATACATGCTGTATACATAATAAATAAATCTTTAAAAAAAAAAAAAGACCATAGACAATATTAAAAAGAGAGAGACTCAAAGCAATTCCACTGAAATCAGGAAGGTGACAAGGTTAAGACATTACAAGACAAGATACTGTCTCCATACCTATTCAATGTAATACTTAAAGTCTGAGCTACAGCAATAAGATAACTGAAGAAGATCAAAGAATATCAACTGAAAAGGATGAAGTCAAAGTATGTTTACTTGTAGATGATATGATAGTATAAACAAGTGACCCTAACAATTCCATAGGGAAATGTCTGTAGCTGATAAACACTTTCATCAAAGTTGCTTGATACAAAATTAACTCACAAAATTCAGTGGCACTCCTATATATAAATGACAAATGATCTGAGAAGAAATCAGGGAAATAAGACCTTTCAGAATCACCTCAAATATCTTAGGCTAACTCTTAGCAAGCAAATTAAAGGCTCATATGAAAAATCTTCAAGATCTTGAAGGAAGAATGTTTATGATGGTTGCTTACAAGCTGTTACTTGTTAATGATCAGGAATAAAGCTGAACATGGAGAATAGATTCAGAGGTTTTGTTTAAAAAAGAAAGAAAAAAGAGAAAAGAATATAGATATGAGAGAGATCACTGAATCTATTCTGAGAAAAAAGATAAAGAATAATAGGATAAATGGGTAGATCACTGAATCTACACTGAAAAGAAAAAGAGGAAGATATAAAAATGACAAAAGGTAGATTACTGAATCTATTATGAAAAGAAAAAATACTTTTAAAAAGGAGTTACTTGTTTTAAATAAGATAAGTAATGAAAATTTTTTGTCTGAATTTGTCAGATATTACTGGAGTGGACATTGTTATATATTAATGGAGTTTTTTGCCTGAATCTGTCAAATGTTAATGGACTAGACATCATTAAAATAATCTTGACTGTGTATATTGTATATACTTATTGGATATAATTTTTCTTGTATTAGTTATAAGCTTTTTTTAATTTTATACAAAAACAGGGGAAACGTGGTGGTATTGTGTTCCCCAAAATACTGTGCACTCTAATAAACTTATCTGGGGTCAGAGACAGAACAGCCACAATAAAAACATAGAGGTTAGGCAGTGGTAGCACACGCCTTAAATCCTAGCATTCCAAAGGCAGGAATCCATCTGTTCAAGGATACAGTCAAGCATGGTGACTCATGCCTTTAATCCCAGAAGAGTCTTTAATCCCAGGGAGTGGTGGTAGAAAGCAGAAAGGTATATAAGGCATGAGGACCAGAAACTAGAAGCATTTGGCCTGGTTAAGCATTTGGCCTGGTTAAGCATTCAGGCTTTTGAGCAGCAGTTCAGCTGAGACCCATTCTGGATGAGGACTCAGAGGCCTCCAATCTGAGGAAACAACACCAGCTGAGGATCCGGTGAGGTGAGGTAGCTGTAGCTTTTTCTGGTTCTCTGATCTTCCAGTTCACCCCAATACCCGGCTCAAGTTTGATTTTATTAATACGACTCTTTAAGATTCCTGCTACAGAAGAAATTGACAAATGTATCAGGAGATTAAAAGATCCCCCATGTTTACAGATGAGCAGGAGTAATATAATAAAAATGGCCATCCTGCCCAATGCAATCTACAAATTCAATCCCAATCAAAATTCCAACACAATTCTTCATATATCTTGAAAAGGTAATTTCAGCTCCATATGGAAAAACAGTAAACCAAGGACAGCTGAAAAGAGTTCTGAATACTAAAATAAATGTGAGAGTCATCCCTATGACTGATTTCAATTTGTTCTATAGAGCTATAGTAACAAAAACAGCATGGTATTTGCACAAAACCAGAAAAATTAATCAATATAATGAAATTGAGCCCTAAAAATGAGCCCTTGTATCTATGGACAAATGACTTTTAATAAAAAAGATAGAAACACACACTGGAAATAACAAATCATATTCAACAAATGGTGCTGGTCAAACTAGATGGTTACATATAGATGAATCCATATAGAACCACACTTATCACCCTGTACAAAACTCAACTCCAAAGAGAATAATGACCTCAACATAAAACCAAATGCATTGAATCTGATAGAAGAAAAAGTGTGGGTTATCTTTGAACTCATTGCACAGGAAAAAGACTTTCTGAAAAGAACACTATTAGCACAAACACTAAGATCAACAATTATTAACAGGAACTCATGACACTGAAAAACCTATGCATGCCAAAATACACAGTCATTTGGACTAGTTGGTGGTCTATAAATGGGAAAATATTTTTTACCAACTTTACGTCCAATAGAGGTCTAATAAAGAATTCAAAACACTAGATATCAAGAAAGCAAATAATCCTCCTAAAAATGAGGTAAATATCTGAACAGAAAATTCTCAAAAGAGGAAACTCAAATGGCTGAGCAACACATCAAGAAATGTTCACCATTCTTCACTACCACAGAAATGCAAATCAAAACTATTTTGAGATTTCATCTTACACCAGTCAGAATGGTTAAGTTCAACAGTACAAGTGGCAGCTCATGATGGTGCAGATGTAGAGCAAGGGGAACATTCATCAGCTGGTGGTGGGAGTGAAAACTTGTATGTCACTATGGAAATCAGTGTGGTTGTTCCTCAGAAAGATAGAAATAAATCTATTCCAAGATCTATCTATATTACTCTTGGGTATATACTCCAAAACATACTCCATCCTATCATATAGACATTTACTCAACTGTGTTCATTGCTGATTTATTAATATTAGCCAGAAATTGGAAATAACCTACATGGTCCTCTATAGAAGAAGAGATAAAGAAAATGTGGTACTTTTACACATTTTTGCATTAAAGTATTACTCAGCTTTTGCCAAATATGACATCATGAAATTTGAAGGCAAATGGATAGAACTAGAAAAAAAAAAAACCATCTTAAGTGAGATTTTCCAGAACCAGAAAGAAAAAAATATGGTATATATTCATTTATATATGGATATTAGCTGTTAAGTCAACAGTAAACAAGCTGCAAGCTATAGAACCACAGATTAAGTATAGAGTAAGAGACCAGGTGGTATAGATATATCTCATTAAGAAAGTTAAATAGAATAGTTAATTATGGATGGATAGGGGGCTCGAACAGTATGATCAATATGGGGTCTTGTAGAGGGAGATGAGGAAGAGATTATGGGAGTGATGGCTAAAATTAAGGAATTAAGGTTCACTTCATGGTTGGTTTGGAAACCTAATACAATAGAAGCTTCCTAAAGTGTGTTTGTGTGTGTGTGTGTGTGTGTGTGTGTGTGTGTGTGTGTGTGTGTGTTAGATCTAAAGGTAAATGGCAATTAATTTGGGAGACAGTCCTAACTGATCATCTCTTGTCACCAAATAAAGCATCCAATACCAGGATTGGGTTATATTTGTGCAAAAAACCCAAGCTGTTGCCAAGAATATAGTTTCCTCTCCACAACTGACAACAAAGTCTTATTGCTGAAGATAACACCCACACAACTCTTTAAATATGGAGAAGTTGAGTTGGTGCCTACACAGAACCTTGACCCCTATGTTCTAACATCTTTTGGAGCAGGAAGATATTCTGCATGCTACCAAAAGAGAAGTGTAAACACCAATCCAGCCACACACCCTTTATCTACAATAGAATTCTGTGTGGAAGATATGGTAGGACAATGGTGCCACAAAGCTGGTGGAAGCAACCAATCAATATCTGATTTGACTTAATTCCTACTCCATAAGTCGGGACTCATACCCAACATTGCTAGTATGATCAAGAACCAAAGATAGATAACCATGGGCCAAGGGTAAAACCAAATACTACTGTTTAAAGGGGGAAAAACATGTAGCAATAAAATGATTCCTGATGGTATTATGCTATACTTATAGATTTGTAGTACCATGCTCAGCCATCATCAGAGAAGTTTGCTCTTGTAGCAGATGAGAACAAATACAGAGATCCATAGCTAGACATTATGCAGAGAGAAATAAGGCCCTCTAAAATAAGCAAGGCTCATAGGAACTCACAGAGCCTGAGACAGGGTTTGTATGGATATATACTATGTTATCTACATATGTATTATGGCTTTCATTTTACTGGTTTTATGGGGTTCCTGAGTGTGTGAACAAATGGGTCTCTGGGTCTTGTGCCTTCTTTTGGAGTCTTTTCCCTCTATTTGACTTGTCCAGATACAATGTGTTAGTTTTTTTGTTTTATCTTATTATATTTTATATTCTAATATTTTATTTTATTATTATCATTTAGAAGCTTGTTCATTTTCTAATGAAAGGCAGAAAGGAAACGGATCTGGAAGGGGAATTGGAGAGAATATTGGAAGTAGAGGGAGAGGAAACTCTAATATGCATATATTATTGAGAAAAATATCTATTTTCTGTGGTGATATTTTATTTGTGTACCCCAATATATTGTGTACCCTAATAGTGTACCTTAATAAATTTATCTGAGGGTCAGAGAACAGAACAGCCACTTTATTAAACATAGAAGTCAGACAATGGTAGCACATGCCTTTAATCCTAGCATTTGGGAGGCAGAGATCCATCCGGATCTCTGTGAGTTCAATGCCACACTGGGAATACAGCCAGGCATAGTGACATATGCCTTTAATCCCAGCACTAACCATAGAGGTCTGGAGGTCTGTACGGACAGACAGGAAATTGATGTAGCTGGACGGAGAGAGGAAGTGAGATGCAGAACAGAAAGGCATGTAGGCGTGGGATATACAGGAAGTAGGTCTCTTTGGAGAGTGATGTGTCTATAAAGTGAGGTTGGCTGTGGCTTTTCCTATTCCTCTGATCTTTGAGCTTTCATTCCAATATCTGGCACCAGGTTTTTTTCTGTTAATAAGACCATTTAACAATTCATCTTACAATTTCAGTAAAAGAAATGATATGGCAAAAAAGAAAATTATTTTTCTTATATTGTTTAAGTATTTTCCTTTACTGTAAATACCAATGACATAGTTGGACACTGCAAGATTCAGGTTCTGTGGAATTGTATTCCAGTGTATTCATGTGTCAGTGACTGAAGGAAAGGCTGAAAGAATAAAATGAATAGTAAAAATGGTAAATATATAAATTAATTCATAAGTAAAAGCCAGCCTTGAATGAGTCATGTGACTGAGAGTGTCCCCTATTGAAATCCACCATTGTGTGTGTAGGGATTCCTTTTCTCACTGAGGTATAATTTGGGCAGATTTTGAAAAGGTGAAGAGGAAAGTCATGAAGATATAGACTGTATAGTTCTTCAAGCATCAAGTCCATCACTAGAAAATGTACTAGGAAGTACAAGCTAATGTAATGGAGGAGCAGCCACAGCTCTAGCATGGAACTTGATTTCATGCTTCTGTTGAATTTCAGTAGCTAACATCTGAGTTTCAATATGACTGAAAAGAAAATATTGTTCTTCATAGAAAAAATAACCATAAAATTCTGGAGGCAAATCAGAAGTGATGCATTGATAATTTGCTTTAATCTGAGGGGCACAGATATTAAAATGAACTAAAACCTAATTTAATAGGAATATCATGATTGTAGAAGGACTGACATCAAATTTGTTAATAAACAAGAGGGGTTTTTTTCCATTAAGCAAAATAGATTTTGGATATAAAGAAAGTAAGTATATTGTATAACATTCTGTTGTGAAATTTTGAGTAACATTCTGTGTAGTATTCTTCTGATCTGCTTTTAGGTTAGAATATAAATCATTTCTGGATTTTTCATTATTTGAATTACGTAATTTTCATAGAAAGATATCTTTTTTGTTGTTTGTCTTTTTGAGACAGGGTTTCTCTGTGTAGCTTTGGAGCCTGTCCTGGAACTCACTTTGTAGCCCTGGCCTCGAACACACAGAGATCCACCTACTTCTGCCTCTTGAATGTTGGGAATAAAGGCATGTGCCACCACCACCTGGCTTAATAGCAAGATATCTTACAGCATGGAGATAATAAATAATAATAAAATAAAAATTAACATTATATGAAATGTTAATTTAACTTATAAAAGTAAAAATTGTTTTAAACTATTATAACACCGAATTTAATTTTTAAAATTTTGTTGAGTAGATGTTTTTTCCAAGAATATAAAGGGCTCATATGAAATTCCAGTGAACAATGTTTTGGTATATGGTCTGGTTATAATCAACATTTTTTATGGTAATCATTTCTGATAATCCAGTATATTTAACCTCTTAAGGCAATTCAATAAAGACGGGTTTGTTCCTCATTGAGAGATAATATTATATTATTAAGTTAATCTAGGTAAGTTATTTATAATTCCAAACATAAAATGAGTTTTCTACTTTAGTAATAAACGTTCTTTCATTCAAAGGCAAACAGCTAGTCTAGATGGCACATACCTGTAATCTCAACACCCAGGAGGCGAGGCAATAGGATCATAAATTTATGTCACTCTGAGCTATAGAATAAGGTCTTGTGTCAAAATGCAAAATGAAACAGACAAGATTTTGTAAAAAGCAAAAGTTACTTACACAAATATATTACTGCTTCTTCAGCTCTCAATCTAGACTTCTGCAATCCAGAAACTAGGTGAAATAGAAAAAAAAGTCACATATTATCTATGAAAACCTTAAAACTTCTGTTCAGAATATCCAAGGTGCAATCCTTTTGACTTCAGACCTTGAACATATGGGAAATGTGTCTTAAAGCCAAATTAGAAAGAGTTATGCTAATTAAAATACAATTAGCAAACACCAAATTGCAGGTTATAATGTTTGTAACTAAATGTTAGTTTTCGGTTCAGCAATGGCTATGCCAGCCAGCAATGTTACCATTGTGATTTCCATTTCAAGTTCCCTTTTAAAAGACCGGTTGATTTTCAACTCAGTCGGCTTCAATAAACACAGGTTAAACAGTGCTCCTTAGAAAAGCCTCTGTCACCACACACAATGAACTTCCATGGTACATTATTATGGGCAAATAGAATGGCTGGATGGAGTTCCCAACCTCTGATTATTTTATTACTGCTCTTTAGACGTATGCAAGCTGAGATCCCTGGGAGGGAAATCTAATCATGTATTTAAAGTTTTTTTGCTGGAGGGTAGTGGTTGATGAAAGGCTTGGACATTTCCTCAGACAGAATTAGCAGCTATCTGCAATTTCTTAAGCACAGTTTGCTTTGTTCTCAGCTGTGGGTTGTTATTTAGATAGAGTAGAGTAGCAGCATATCAACCTTACCATTTTTCAATTAAATATTCTCTTAAGATATCTATTAGGTATAAAGTATGTTTATTTGGTAGTTTCCATGGAGACAGCTTTTTGTCCACTCCACTTTTGCCACCTCCTATATATTGCCTCAGCAAATGTGTATTAAGCATTTATGTTTCATGTGCAATATGGCATGTACCAAACATGCCAAGCTTTCAGCGGCTAGTTCAAGAAGAGATAATGATTAGATACTTTAATCTTGCCAGTTCATTTTCTTTCTCTATGTAAAATTCACACATTGAACCCCGAGCTGAAATCAGATTACATTATAGCTGTATCCAAGTCTCTGAAAGAATATCTAAACAAGATCCAAGATCTGAGCCCTGGGATTTTTAACAGTTTATTCCCAGTTGCCTTTTCATTAATTCTAACTCATCTCAAGTAAGTCTTACAATCACAAATCTTTTTAAAACTTTTAAAAAACTGCTCACATAAAGTACATTACTAGCTCTCAAATCCATCTGTGTTTTTGATACAGTGTTAAATTCTCATTGGATTCAAAGTAATGAAGCAAATAATTCTCCACAAGGAAAGTAGAGATATGTTATTAGCTCGCCTATTAATGGACTAATGTATGTAAAAGGTGCACATCAAACAAAGAACAATAATGTGAATTAGAATAACAATTTGAGATGAGTAGAACCCGAAGATTAGTATAAATTAAAGTAAGCTAGATTTCTATGAGTAAAAGACAGATATTATCTATTAAAACGATAATGTCCAATAAAAGTGTCACAATTACAATTTTCCAATTATTCTTGTCTAATTTAGTTACTTTTCTCAAGATAATATCATTATCAATTTAAAGTTATTTATATGTTAAAATGCTAATGTTGGATTAATGGCTGAAAAAGACCATGCCAGTTCATTTTATAGTTTCAGACATACTAATATTGTCCTAAATGATTATTAGTAGAAGGTTTGTTATATAAATTGGGGTAGATAATGGATTAAAATAGAAAATAGAGTTCATATCATAATTATATGCCTTATAAATACTATTCTGAACACAACAATTAGATAAGTGAGCTGAACACACATAATCTTTACTTCATATGAAGACATTCATTGCCCTCGAAATGTGGACAATGAAGAGAGGGCACCATCAGTTTTTGTATGTTCTAGAATGGTTCCTTATCTTGATTTGAATATGAAAGGGAAAAATCAGTAGCCATCTTGAGAGACATGTCCCCCTCCCCTCCTCCAAAAGTATTTGCTGACCACCAGTTTTAGGAGTGACCAAAAGTTGAACTTCTAAGGCTGGGACAATAAATCTATGTATCTTGGACTTGGCAAAACAAGATATGAGGAATAATTGGCTCAATTGACCAGAAGTTGACCTCAGAGGAGAGTAGGACTGGAACAATAAATCTGAATGTAAATAACCTGGGTTCAACAAAAGCAGTACATAGGGAGTAAAAATTTATGCCTCTGTAAATACCCTGAATCCTGTTAGCCATCAGTAACCTCATGCTTATAGTTCAGCCAGTAACTTCAAAGAACTGCCTCACCCCTAGCCCCCTCTTCCAATCCCAAGCTGCATGTAAACTTTTCCTATATAAACTCCTTAAAGTGAGTGCTTGGGGCCGTTCTACTCCACCCTGTGTCAGATGTTGGACACGGACCAAGCTTGCTTGCTTTGTTATTAAAAACCTCTGTGTGCTTGTATCAGATATTGGCTTTGTGGTGGTCTTGCTTTGGAGTCCTGTGACCTGGGCACAACAAGTACTCATTACCTCTGTTTTCCCCTAATGACTGTCACATCTTACTGTGCCCTTTAACACTCTCTAGTTCAAAGAAACTCCATAGAATCCTTCATTTTTAAATAAAACATTGCTAATAGGGGCTTTTCAACAGAGACACCCATCAATGAGTCAGACTCCTGAAGCTCTGCTCCAGACAAATACAGCTGGAGTTTTCCTGTATCCACCCAGCTCCTGCAGCTGCTCAGACCCAAGTAAACACACAGAGGCTTATATTACTTATAAACTGTATAGCCATGGTAGGCTTCTTGCTAGCTAGATCTTATATCTTAAATTAACCCATTTCTATAAATCTATACCTTGCCACGTGGCTTGTGGCTTACCAGTACTTTTACATCTTACTTCTAATGTGGTGGCTGGCGACTCCTGCCTCAGCCTTCTTCTTCCCAGAATCCTCCTCTCTGCTTATCCTACCTGGCCACTGGCCAATCAACATTTTATTTATCAACCAAATCAGAGCACCACATTCATAGCATACAGAGCGAGATCCACAAAAGGCAAATGTCCACTAAAACTGGTAAGAGCTGATGAGTTTTGGAGTCTTACAGCTATGAGTCCACTTGGGGAAGCTAGGGGACACCTCCAGTCTTCAGTAGCAAAGTAAGTGCAAGTTCTTCAGTTGCACTCCTGGTGGGGGATAAGGTTTAGTTCCTGAATTTTAAGTAGGGAAACTTCCTTCTTGGCTCTCCATCTATAGTGGAGCCTATAGACTTACTATTTTTGATGTAATTATTTTTTACTAGATCAGTCTTTTGATTGGAAATTCACTTCATGACCCCTAGGGCAAGAAGTGTTCCTTTGACTGCCTTGAGTATGTACTTTTCTCTAATTCCTCCCTTGGAACAAGTGCTTTTGTTTGTTTGTTTATTTGTTTTTCCCCTGTCCCTTTTTCTAAGGCTCTTCAGTTTTCTGCTCTGATCCCACTTCTTACATATGCCATTAAAGAGTTTCAGTTTGCTTAAGGAATTACATTAAGTGTATTATTGCTATGATAAAACAGCATTACCAAGACAACTTAGAAATGAAAACATTTAATTTGGCTTACAGTTTTAGAAGGTTAGAGTCTATGACAGCTGAGAGGAGGCAAGGTTGAAGGCAGCTGGAGAAAGAGCCAGGATCTCACATCTCAGATCCACAAACAGAAGGCAGATAAAGATAGCTAACTCAGGAATGACTGAGTCTTTTGAAACCTCAAAATCCACCACTACCCCACCACTACGGACACACCTCTTCCATCTAATCCTTCCTAAACAGTTCTGCCGACTGGGATTCAAATGATTATATGAGCCTATAGTCATTTGTACTGTATACCACACTAACTTAAGTGATAGTTATTAATAATTACAAAAATTATGAAAATTAGGAGAAACTTTGATATGAAAAGCTTACAAAATGGCAGGTAATATAAGGAAAGTCCTTTTTTTGTAGAAAAACAAACAATACAAAGTAACTAAAGTTTAATGTGCAATGACTGCTTATTTGACAAAAAGATAAAAACTATGGGAGACAAAAAAGCATAATGAGTATGAGAAAGTTGTAAATGCTGTGTGAAGTAAATATTTTATCTCTTATAGTCAAGTCAGATATCTATTTCTGACTTGATAATATAAATAAATGTAGATTCATTTATTTTCATTTTAAATAAGTCTTGATATCAAAACTACATTGAAGTAAACCAAGAGTTTTGCCTTCTGACTGTCCAAATAAGACCTTCCTTAGAATTCTGATCTGCTCTTAACAGGAAATCATAGAATATTTTTCCTTGTCTTAAATGTCGTACTCATGAAACAATGACGCATTGTCGTTTAAGAGAGCCTAAACATGGCTTCATCAAGCCTGTAAGCTTATTTAACCAAACGTTCAAAACTTACCAAGCCTTAAAGAATCTTATGACTAAATCCTTAAAAAAGTCGTCAAACTAGGAATCCATTCATTTTTGAGTGGATAGTAATTAATTTTAAATATTCATGTTTTGAACTGGAAAATCTTTTTAAAAGATCTATTCTTTTGACTTTTTTGTTGTATTTTTTATTTTATAATTTAATTTAATTTTACATATCAGCCATGGATTCCCTTGTCCTCCCCCCCTCCCAGCCTTCCCCCGAGCCCACCCCCCATTCCCATCTCCTCCAGGGCAAGGACTCCCCTGGGGATTCAGCTCAACCTGGTAGATTCAGTTCAGGCAGGTCGGGTCCCCTTCTCCCAGGCTGAGCAAAGTGTCCCTGCATAAGCCCAAGGTTCCAAACGGCCAGCTAATGCACTGAAGACATGTCCCGGTTCCACTGCCTGGATGCCTCCCAAACAGTTCAAGCTAATCAACTGTCCCAATTATCCAGAAGAGAAATATTTAAAATGCAGACTTTTTTTTTGAAATGTAGAGTGGCATAAAAAGAGATTACTAAATTTGATGGTCAGTTTCTCTTTGATCTCTAGCCCTAAGGACTTTTCACAAGTCCAAGTTGAGATTCTTAGAAAAAAATTCAAAGAAATGTGAAAGTGATCTTAGCCAAATGTTATTCTTGTTGCACCTATTCAAATAATCAACTAAAAATCTAATGAATCCAGATCTAATTTTCATTCAAGAATATAAAGAGGCAACTGACCCAAGCTGGTGGGAGCTCATAGACTCTGGCCTGTCAGTTGGGGAACATACACGAGACCAAACTAGGCCCTCTGAATGTGGGTGACAGTTATGTGGCTAGATCTGTTTGGGGAGCCTCTGGAAGTGGGACCATGACTTATCCTGAGTGCATAAATGACTTTTTGGAACATAGTCCCTAGGGTGGGATACTTTGCACAGCCTTGACATGGGGGGAGGGGTGTGGTCCTGCCTCAATGTAGTATGCCAGAGTTTGTAGACTACCCAAGGAAGGCCTTACCCTCTCTGAGGAGTGGATGGCGGTGGGATGGGAGGATGTGGGGGGGAGGAGTAATGAAGGGAGGAAGAACTGGGATTGATATGTAAAATGAAAAAAACTTCTTTAAAATAAAAAAAAGAATATAAAGGGGCACTGTAACTATGGAAGAAGTTATACGCTTCAATGATAATTCATAGCACATCCACGAGTTATTACTTAAAAGCTGGTCCTTCTTTTTCTTACAGTGCACAACTACAATTTTTGAACTAATATTTCCAATTTTCATTTGTGTCTCCTTAGAATTTAGTCTGCCCTTTTCTTCTTTCCCCAAACTCGGTAAGCTAAAGCTAGATGCTTTCAACTGAACTATAAACATCATACTAAAACAAATCATGTATCATGTACCTGTTTGTTGCTATGTGGCCACTAAGAATTTGTACGGAGATAACAGAGTTATCACCAATAGCTCAGAGGACAAGCCAAGGAATCTCTGGATTGCCACAGGCAACATGGAACCAGCATCTGGTAGTTTACCCTGGTTGACCTGTCAAGTCAGAAACTAGTTTTACTGATCTTTCCTGTCCCTCTGTTTTTATAGATATTCTTCTCATGAAATCTCTGTTTCCAATCTCAAACAAACATATTTTATAAACTTGAGGTCCCAGGGCTTTTTTTTGTGTGTGTGTGTATGTGTGTGTGTGTGTGTGTGTGTGTGTGTGTGTGTGTGTGTGTGTGTGTGTGTTTTGTTTTCCCAAAAGAAGCAAGATAATAATTTTATTTGGAGCTAAGAAATAGTATAAAGAGTTGTGTACTGTAAAGATTGACATTAGGCCACATAAGTAAAGAAGGTACTCAAAGGGCCCAGGTCTTTACCCTTAATGAAGAAAAAGCATTCACATGAAAAATGAACTCATAATCTTCAAAGGAAAGAATATACTCGAATTGTCTCAGCAAGAGAAAGGACTGATGTGGAATCTTTTTCCAACTAAAAGTTACCTGCTTCTTCTGCCCTTATTTCTAGGGAGGGAAAAACCTTAGACACTTGTGGGTATTTTTTGTATACATGTATATCTGTATCTATATCTATCTATCTATCTATCTATCTATCTATCTATCTATCTATCTATCTATCTATCTATCATCTATATATCATCTATATATCTATCATCTATCTGTCTGTCTGTCTGTCTGCCTGCCTGCCTACCTACCTGCCTATATCTATCTATCTATCTATCTATCTATCTATCTATCTATCTATCTATCTATCTATCTATCTTATTGACTGCTGTTATTGAAGTACTGGAGAGTGCATTTAGTGTCTCACAGGTGCCATGCAAGGGCTCTATACCTAGATACTCAAGTGAACCATTTTTTACTTTTTTTTGAAATAGTGCCTCATTAAGTTCCCAGACCAGCCTTGAACTTGAGATCCTCTTGCCTCAGGTTCTGGAGTAGCTGTGATTACAGGCCTGATTCACAAAGGTTCATCTCCCGTTCATTATTTTACATTGTGTAATGTCAACAAAAATCTGTCAAGTTGGCTAGGTTTTCCTCTTCTCTAGTAGCTCCCTCCAGGAATAATCTGTTCACCAGGCTCCCCCTTTTCTCCTTATCCATCAATCCCCATTTTGTTGTTGTTGTTGTGAAATTAAAGTTGACCCTATGCTCCCTCCCTGCTACAAAACTCCATTTATCAACACTAATGTCTCTTAAATTATTAAAATATACTTAATGGATGAATGTAGGTTTGGAAGAAAAACAGGAGATTATGCATTTAACCCACATAGTGCTTGATTTCTGAATACTTGAATTCCTGAATGAAGGGGAAGGAAATGGGAAATTTAGGTTTCAGGTCTGAGCCAAGGGAAAAAGCAGAGCAGGCAAACCACCAGAGAACATGAGACTTGAGAAGATCCCCTAAGAAGGAGAATGAAATATTTAAGTCATAAATATCCATGTTTAAGTACATCGGCCTGTAGAAGAAAGCTGAAAACAACACTAATATTAACTTATGAAAGGTCTCCAATGTGTTTCCTTATTTTCAGTCAACTCCTTTTTTACAGTCCTTAAAGTCAATATTGAAATTAGTTCTTTATTATGTCTGCCTTTGTTACTAACCAGTAATCCCCACAAAGATACTCTTACTAACTCTGGTGCCTCACATAGAATTAATAATGCTCAGTCTTTGAAGACAGTGCCTAAGACCAGGATCATTCTTAATCCCCTTACCAAGTAAGATAACTTATTTTAAAATGTATTTTGAAATCATATTTTCAGTTTTGACCACTAACTTAGAGCAGCCAATGAAAAAAATATTTTTCTTCCTAGAACTTCCAATGTATCCTACAGATAACTCCCAAAAGGAGAGCTGAAAAACTTGCCCACTGTGTTCCGCCTTCTCCTCACTGTTGGGTCCCTTCATACCAATCTGACCAGAAAGCTCCTCAAGTTCATCATACTCTTCCCAAGGACCATCAAATTCAAATATATTTTTACATGCAAAATCCCTTAGTCTGAATCTGTCCAGAAAAAAAAATAAACAATAGACTCCAAGCATTGTCTTTTGTTTGAGATCTGGCTCTCATAAATCAGAAACTCTAATTATTTACTCTTTCATATTTATTTAAACAGTCATCTACTCATAATATCAAGAAATGGAAGCAGATTAGATGCCTATGAACAGATAATTAGATAATGAAAATGTAGGCTAAATGCACAATGGAATTTTATTCATCTATAAGGAAAAATAAAAATTTTCAGAAAAAATGGATGGATCTGGGAATTCTTTTATTAATCAAGGTGAATCAAAATTTGAAAGACAAATGCCATGTGTTCTCTCTCACATGTGGATTCCAGCTTACAATGCATATATGAATGTGTACGAATAGATATAAATGTTGGTGAAATCTAAATTCCTAGCAAACAGGGTGAAAAACTGCTATTTACGAAGGAAAGGGCAAAAGAACAAGTGACGTATAAACAGAAAGGGGATGGAGGGGAAGGGAAGGATGTGGTAGGGTGAGGCCAGGGGATACAGGCGGGGACCGCAGAGGACAGTCTGCTAAAGCATGCTTTGTTGGAAGTGCCCTAATGATATCCAATATTTTGCAGTCTAATTTAAAAAGTAATAAAATGTATATGTATCTCATGCACAGATGTTCAACAAATCAAGCCCAGAGTTGTTCTAGGATGGATAATGGTTATCAGACCTGCACATGAAGAGGGATTTGCTGCCATGTTTACCTCCTGTCAGATTAGTAAAAACTACTACGCATATTTTTGCATACATGAAAAGATGTCATAGTCATTCATTTTCACTGAACTGAATTTTCGTACTTTCACAAAATGGGACATATAAAAGGAATACAGCAGTTACTTTAAAATGTTTTTTCAACTGTGTTATTTAAAACGATTATTAATTTTATTTTATGTATGTGAGTGTTTTGCTTGCATGTATGTCTGTGCATGTATGTGTGAGCCTGGTACCCACGAAAGTCAGAAGAGGGCATCAGATTTCCTGGAACTGGAGTCATGGATGGCTGTGAGCCACCATGCTGGGAATGAAATTCAGGTCCCATGAAAGAACAACATGTGCTCCTAACTGCTGAGCCATCTCTCCGGCCCCAGTACTTACTTTAAATTACATTGTTACGTTAACAGAAGATTCATTATTTCATTTAATCTAACCCCCGCCTCACTTTTTTCTCTCAGATTTAATAATTATCCTCTCTACATATACAGATTTTGCTCCAATTCTTTTAAATCTGTTCTCCAGTAAAGAAAACTTTTCACTTCATAAATCCTGGTGTGGAAAATTCAAACCCTGTTTGTTCAACTGGATTTCATCAAAGGAAAAATTGTTAAAGTACAAGATGGCATATTTAGAGCTTTTCTTTCTTCCTTTTATTTTATTTATGTATTTATTTGGTTTTTTTCAAGATAGGGTTTCTCTGTATAACAGCTCTGGCTGCCCTGGAACTCACGTTGTAGACCAGGCTGGCCTCAAACTCACAGAGATCCACTTGCCCCTCCTCCCAAGTGCTGGGATTAAAGGTGGGCACCACTGCCCAGCTCTTTCTTTCTATTCTAAAAGAAATAAACTATGGTCTGTTACCCTAGCACACTGAAGATCTGGTGAGCCCAAAAAATGATGTATTTTTTTTTTGGTATAGTTATCTGGGATAACCTGCCCTTCACTATAAATGTGTCCTTGGTTGACTCTCTTAAAATTAGAAATGTTAAATGTAGGGCTGGCAGTACTTTCTAGAGCCCCATCTTGAGGACATGTCAACAAAGAAGATTATTTACTGAAGGCCACTCTTCATCGATAATATTTGAATCACAAATAAATACCCAGGAGAAATAATTTATCCATCCAAATATAAATATCCTTTGAAATGATAACCATGGTAGAGACAAGTCTAAAGGCAAATTCCATGTGTACTTCTGTTTACTAATATCACCTTTGACATATCTTTACATTTGTTTTCATTCCTCAAACGTATGTTAATGTTCTATGATTTCCCAACTAAGAATGATGCATTGTCTTAAATATGGTCTTTCTTTCTGATTCTTTGTTCTTTTCAAGTACTTTTAACAGAGCTATTTTCCTTATACTAAAAGAAAAATGAACTAATGTCATGTTTAAAAATGAATAAAGCAGCAATTCCATCATCTAAATGCAATATAGTTTTAAAACTGTGATAAAATAGATGATACAAAATTTGCCATTTTACCCTTTTAAAGTATATCACTTAGTAGTGTTAAGTATACTCTCATTGTCATGAAATCCTATCTCAAATGCCTTTCAGCTTACAGAATTGAAGTTCTATGCCCATCAAACAAACACAGCTTCCTTTTGCCCTTGGTAAGTACTGTCTGTTTTCTGTTTCTGTGGATTTCACTAAGGTAGGTACCTGAAAAGAATCGATTCAACCTCATTTGTGCTTTTCTGACTGGCTTATTTTAATTAATGTAATGTCATTAAGTTTCATCTATGTGGTATCACATTGCAGGGCAACTGACTGTTAACACTTTATTTTACATTATCTGAATATTCCACACTTTATAATTTTCATGTAAATGCTTTACTTTATGTTTTACACTTATCCTAAGAAGCATTTTCTTATGTGTGAAAAAGTTATTTAACATTGTCATATGTCCAATTCCAGTACCACAGAAAGTT